>AWOL01S0021240.1:78162-88496 GCA_000715115.1 Nicotiana otophora
CCCAACTCAGAGTTAAGATCATGCCCTCTTCAATTCTTCTCTAATCTAGACATAGCTTTCCCAAGCATAACATAGATAGTAAATAGAACCTAACTGTTGGCCAGACAATTAAGTGATTAATTACAGAATTGAAGAACTAATCATATATTAGTAATTTGTAACCAAGATTAAGTAAACATCAAACAACAATATTCATGGCTAAATCACAGCCCTAGAACTATGGGTTTTAGCCACTCATAATAATATCAAAAAAAATTTACAATTGTTGAAAAATAGAGAATACTAAGAAAAGATGAAGAAAACTGAGATATCCTAGCTCCCGGATGTTCCTCGTGTGTATTGTTCCCTCAAATGGCATCTCCCCTCTCAAGATAGGCTTAGTCATGCTTTTATACGCATTGGGGGGAGGGGGGTCTTCTGCCCAAATAACCTTGTCCCGGGCGAACTAGAAGAATGTTCATGTCACCAGCGCCCAGGGTAGCGTGGAGCGCTAGCCCTGACGCTAGACTTTTTAGCATTGTGACTTCTGCGCCATAGGTAGCGCCCAACGCTGCCTGTGGCGCTACTTTGTGACTTTTTCCATTTTCTTCCCTTTTTTGCTTCCATTCACGCACCTTCACCCCATATTTCCTCTGGACGATTCCTACACATAAAAATACTACAAATTAGTACAAATCATTACATTACACATCCGAAATCTACGAGACATGAGTAGAATATGAGGTAATATGCATATAAATATACATACTTTAAGCCAAATATCAATACCCCACACTTAGACTCTTGCTCGTCCTTGAGCAATGGGACTATCAACTACACCCCAACAACGTACACATCTCAACTAGAGAGGAGCACTTCAATTTTTAATCATACACTCTACTCTTGACTGTGATCGATACCGACAATCAAGCATGAACACACAAATTTCATATTCTTCCCGTTTTAAACATGCCCAAGTATAAACAATTCAATTCAACCAACTCAAACAACCTATCCAAAACTAGCCTACCTCAAGAGCTGACTCGTTACCACTAAGCACTCTCAACTCGCGCACTCACCAATCAAGAGAAATTCACGACATCATCAATCCGTCATGAGATCATATGCTCTCACCAACAAACATAAGAGTGAATATACAATAGTCCACACATTCAAGTATGACTTTCAACATAATTTAAGGACATCACACAATTTGAACAAAAATTGCACACTCTCACAAAGAATTCATGTGCATCTCATGGTCGTACCATAAGTTTGCTCGTAGTGTACATCTCTACTAATCTAAGTCAGCAAAGTCTAGGATCAATTAGGAATTTATGGGTTGTAATGTAGGCTAAGGGATGGGTAGGATACATTTAGGAATAGTGACTGACCCTCCTAAGCACTTTAATACACAGCACTCAAAAATCGAGCACATCTTCTTTTCAACCAATCCACTTGCCTTAACCATATACAACATAGCCCTTTTTTTCTCAATTAAGCATTTCTATATTCCTACTAGCACGAATTATTAAGATTAGGAAATGTGTATTTTTCTACATTATTTGAATTATGTTTTCCTTTTCTTGCAATATTTACTTTTTCTATTTTCTTTCTACACACACGCCATACATTAAGGTTCATCAGCTAGTAAACGTTTTTCACAACCTTAGTGCAGCTTAAGGGACCTTCCACAGTTCCACGCGAAAGCTACTTCCCAATCTCTCACCTTACTTCTTTTAGCGGCTAAGTGTCTTCGGAGGTAAAGGTTCAATAATCTCAAATTCAGAACAAAATAGGGGTACGACTTGTAATGTGGGTACCATGGAAAAGGTCCATAGGCTCAAAGGGGCTAGCAACAAATTTATTTTATTTTAAGTGACAAGCACATCTATTATCAAGCAAAGAACTGCCCACGTCATCTCCTAGACTAGCACAACTTAATGATTTCACTTCGATTAACACATGGGGAAAGTTCTACACTACACATGATAGCACAAAATAACACAAATCCTTACACACACATTGTACATAACTCAATCAAGACGGTTTTGTTCAACTCTCAAGTCAAGCAAGCACATTTAATTGAGAAATGTTAAGCAATATTGCACTAGGTGACATACAAGTCAAACAGCTGAGAAAAGGCGTCACAGAGTAGGCTATTTATTTATGTACGGGAAGACAGAGCACATGCCATAGCGTAATGTGCCAGCACCGAACATGTTAATAGTTACCTCAGAGCAACTTAGTTTTCTTCCAATCCTAGTCCTAAAAAAAGAAAGTACTGAGTTCGAGCTACACCCTTTGGAAAAGAACCGACACCAAAATAAAAAGCAATGGATACTACCTAACTATCCTTCAAAAGAGATCTTTTTGGTGTTTTTAATCGGAATTTAATCCCTCAAAAATATTTTCCAAAAAACCCATCATCGGGAAACGTCCGAGTTTTTTCAGGTTTTCTTTTCTATTTTCGTATTTAATTTTTTTACAACTAGACTATGTCTACTACGGGTTCCTAAAAGAAAAACTAATAAAATAAAAAAATAGATTTATACAATTTACATTACATAAAGTAGTTCCCCCACCCCACATTTAGCATATGCATAGTCCCCGAATGCATGTCAGAATTTAAAGTAAAGTAAGGTGGAAAGAAGAGCTCCCTGCTAGTCGGATTCCACCTCCTCAGAATACCCACCAGCAGCAGCTCCGGGCTCCTTATCATCATCCGCTCTCAGGGGCACCAAATCCAAGGGCCCCATGATGTCAGCATCAAGATCATCCTTAGTGTCGGAGCCTTTGTGGGTGTTCTCATCGTCTGACGGGTGAACAGGACTACCAAGTGAAATTCCCAACATTTCTTTGGAAGAACTGGACAGATCATTACGTAGATGCATACGCTCCTCATCTGACACGCCCAACCTTCTCATGATCACATTTAGGGAGCTATAGATATACCTGTTGAAGTTCCCGTCCCTCTCATTCTATGCCGCCTGGCTTAGCTTAGACATAGAATACAACAAGGATGTGATGTCCATCAACCTCTTAGGAGCCTCCACAACCTCGTCATAACGGCGGTATTCAGGTACCTCCCGGGACAACATGTATTGCGTTAGCAAGTTGCCAAAGAAGAATCTCTTGATTTTCCGCCCAAATCGTGTGCGGTCCATCTCCCCTAACATGATCTCACCCACATTGATGGGTCGCCCAGTCATCAGAAAAAATATCAAACACTCGAGCTCTAGTGCACTTGTTGTTGTGTTCAACCGGCATTAATCTGGCCTGCATGAAATTCTGCCACACCTTGGCGGTATTGTTGAAGTCAAAGCGGATCATCTCAAGATAGGCATAACCCTTAGTTCTTGTCCACTTTGCATCCGAATCGACGCCACATAGTGTGTGCCGTATAGCCTTCTAGCTTAGGCATTTGACAAACGTTTGCAGCCTGCGCAGGTTAGGGCTATCAACTCCCAAACATTCGTATAAGGAACACCTATCCATTGTCACCTCCTTTTTGTGGATCAGTGACTTGAACAAGTCCCCATTCCAATTTGCGTAAATATCTCGCACCATGCTCAAATGTGCATGGCCCGGGCAGTCTAGGAACTTATCCATCTTCATTTCTCTTAACCGGGCAAGCATGTCCGGGAAGTTCTATTCCAGAGTTTCCACATTAATTTCCATTTCATAGACATACCGCCCATATGGCATAAAGTTATTATGCCATTGTATGGCATCCTCACGAACTAGATCCAAATGAGGCCTTGGTCCCGACAGTGCCTTCTTCGATCCGTCAGTAACCTATTTCCCTTTTGCTTGCCGAGATGACCCTTGCCCTGTCTTGCGCTTTTTAGGAGTGAGAACAGTGGTTGAGGACTTCCCCACTCCTTTACCCTTATTCGCACTATCACGATCCATATCAACCTTCAACACAAATAATCACAAATATGAGAATGAGTCAAGAAATTCGTCGAAGGATATCGTGAGAGTCAAAGCTGACCCCACACTTAAAATCGAAGGCTCTATGTAATATACCCACAATATTGGTTAAAAATGCACAAGTGTTGCACCACAAGGCGATGAGTACTCAAGACTTCCCCATGCCTCACAATTATAATGCACTAACTATGCCACACAAATCAAACAGTCGATCATGCGAAGTGACTTAGCCTTATTGCAAGCAAGTAACACATGGTCCCAATCTCTACAACTAATATACTACACTAGCTAATTCTAACAAAGTGCTACAACAAACATAGTACAAGATACATGGAGTGGGTGGCATGGTTATAGCATGTGAATATTAAAGACAAGCTTTGTGTTAGGTAAACCCACCCCAACACCCCACACTTAGCCCTATATCACATAAAAGTACACTCGGCTACTCATAGGTAAGGCCATCAATGAACCTCCTAATTATGTGAGTTTATGTGAGTTTAATTAAAAAGTACTAAAATATTTTTACTTTTTATTTATATATTTTAGTTTGCATGTCTAAAGGATTTTCTTTTTTGCTTGTATAATTTTATTACAGAGACAAGGGATTGGGCTAGTGTATTTTAACTAAAATTAAGCCAAAATTGGCCCAAATTTTGTGCCCAATTCGATCATACCCTGTCCAAAATGGCTGTTCAAGACCTCGTCCAAAACGGCGTAGGTTAGTGATGAAACTACGTGGTTTCATTAAGTGAATCAAGATTAAATCTCATCCATTCATCTCTCCCTCATCCAATGGTTCACAATCAATCTCCCAATTAGGTATTTAAGACTTAGAAATGCTGAAATTTTTCACCCATTTCCTCCAGAATTCCTTTTTTCTTCCTCTCTCTTCTCTCTCTAGCCGTCGCCCCTCCGCCGCCACCAGAAATCGCACACCGGCAGCGGACCATCTCCAAACACCTCCAAATTTACACCATGTAATCTCCACAACCTCCTCTTTCCATAGCTCCAAACCAAATCCTTCAAACATCCCTCAAAATCCTTGAATCTTAGATCTAGAAAATTTTAGCCACAACTTTGTTTTCCCAAATTCTTGAAGCTCCAGCCACTACTACCCCACAATACCTACATCAACGGATAGAGCTCCTCAAGACCAACCTATTTATGTCAATTTCACCCCGCAAATTGGCCGACCAAAAATACGGCCAAATTCTGGCGACCTCCCCGAATGTCCTCGTTTGGCATACCACCATTGTTTCGGCTACTTGAATTATGAAATGGTAAAAATACTATTTTTTTTTTTCGTGGCTAATTTTTTATTTTATTTTTATTTTGTCTCTTATTAAATATTTTAGCATTAGCTTTTGAAGTTTGAAATGCTAAATTTTATGTTTTTGCACTTGTTGAAGTAGTATAATAGTTTTGTATTGATAAAAGTGAGGTAGTGAAGGGATACTTGATAGTATATGGTACTTGTTTGATTTACTGCTTCAGAGATTTTTTGAGTACAAACTTCAAAAGTTATTTGTTTGGTAAGAAAATATGGACTTTTGGACAGGTTTTGAACAAATATTTGTCTTTGAATAGTGAAAAGCAGATTTTAGTTGAAATACTCTCTTTTGGATAAGATTGTACAAAAAAGTCTTGCCTTTTAAATTTAAGTGCAGATTTTGTGGAAAAATCTGTCAAAAAAGTCTGATTTTTAATTATGAAATAGCTTGTTGTTTCTCATATATAAAACATACATCTTCATAGCAATAGAGATCTGGACACACAAAAAAAAAGGAGAAAAACATCAGCAGCTAAAGCATTCATTAGTAGCTAAAAATTATCAGTTTTTGTGAGTTGATTCTTAAGTGCAAAACGNTTTTTATATTGATAAAAGTGAGGTCGTAAAGGAATACTTTATAGTATATGGTACTTGTTTGGTTGATTATTTACTGCTTCAGAGATTTTTTGAGTACAAAACTCAAAAGTTATTTGTTTGGTAAGAAAATATGGACTTTTGGACAGGTTTTGAATAAACGTTTCTCTTTGAATAGTGAAGAGAAGATTTTAGTTAAAATGCTCTCTTTTGGACAAGATTGAACAAAAACGTCTTGCCTTTTGAATTTAAGTGCAGATTTTGTGAAAACATCTGTCAAAAAGATTCATTTTTAATCATGAAATAATTGGTTGTTTCTCATATATAAAACATACATCTTCATAGCAACAGAGATCTGGACACACAAAAACAAAAGGAGAGAAAAATCAGCAGCTAAAGCATTCATTAGTAGCTAAATATTGTGAGTCTTTGTGAGTTGATTCTTAAGTGCAAAACGTTTTTTTTAGAAAAAGATAGTAGTCTTTAAAGCTTCTTCTGGAGTTACATAATTGCTGGTTTCAACTGTTTTGCTGGGTATTTCTCGTTCACTTTCTTGGGTTTGAAATGTGCTGGTTGTCATTGTCTTTTGCTGTGTTGCTGCCCCTTTAATTGTTTTGTTATCCGCTTCTTGACTTTTGAAAGAGTTGACTTTGCTGTATTTGTTCTTCTTTCTGTTGTCCAGGTAATTTTCGGACCATGTAAACTCCTAAAATCGAGTTGGAATGAAAGATAATGATGCTAGGAAATATTAGCAGCTTTATCCTTCTATTGTAATTCATTTTTATATGCTCTTGAATGTTGGATAATGTTATGACTATATATTAGATAATTAAACTGTGTCAAGCATCTTTATTTTTATTTTTTTCTAAAGTGTTAGATATAATTCCACTGGGCCCTCAGTTGCTTGGTTGTATGAAAGGAGTATATATTAAAATTTGAACCCATGTAGCTATGTTTGTCCCTTTGTTGTTGCCAAGCTAATTTTTATTTTTATAGTTCCAATAATCTTGCTTATTTTTTGCAAAGGTTTATTTTAGTAAGGTAGTTAAGCTGTGAATAGAAAGATACTCTCTGTAAACTTATTTTTGTAAATAGTTAGTTATGGATTGCAAATAGCAAGATAGGGTCAGATCTGCAATATGGTTCTAAAAGGCTATATCTGCAGATTTGAAGTCCAAGAGCATATGGGCCTCTTGGATTTTGTCTTGGACATGAGCCTGTTGGCTCCATCATCCCGACAGTGGGGTGTCTTATTTCAATATCATCACAAGCCCATATCTTTCTAGTTTTAAGCAACATAAGTTAATAATTTTCTAGCACTAGTCTCATCTTTTAAATTAGTAATCGTAATAACCGCAAAGCCATTTCATTTAGACATGCACTATTAATTTTTCCAAAAAAATAATAACGTAGTAATAATTCTTGTCATGCTTGCGAATTCGCTTGCATAGCACTTTTATGTAAAAATTAATAAAATTCGTCTTGGTCGCGCATTCGCTTGCGTGGTACGGTTAGGATAATTTAATATTATTCAAATCTTTTCTTCAATTTTTTTAATAAAGAGTAGCGGACATAGGAAAAGCATGAAAAATCAAATAAAGTACAAGTTATCCAAAAATTAATTCAAGCCAATTTTAGTCAATAAAAGCGACCGTGCTAGAACCACAAGACTCGGGGAATGCCTTACACCTTCTCCCCGGTCAACAGAATTCCTTACCCGGACCTTGTTTTCGCAGACCAATAATAATAGAGTCAAACCTTTCTTTGACTAGGGATTCAAATAAAAGGTGACTTGGCAAAAACTCAATTCCAAGTGGCGCCTCTATAAATAAAATAATCCCTACTCAAGTTTGTCACTTTAATTATAACAACTCTTTAACCCACAAAATATCATAACATACATTATCTTTTGGGGGTAGAAAATGGGTGTGACAGCTCTGGTGACTCCGCTGGGGACTTATCAGAATTCGAGCTCGAACATTGATTAATTTTTGGCTATTATTATTTTTTGATATTACTGTGTATGTAGGCCTAATGTGCTAATGTTTGCTCATTTACTGCTTTGATATTCTTTGAACTGTATATATAAATTATCTTCTCTCGCACCCAATCTGAGTCTTCTGATAAGTAATAGTGTTGTGTATGCTG
Source organism: Nicotiana otophora (assembly GCA_000715115.1). Taxonomy (NCBI): domain Eukaryota; kingdom Viridiplantae; phylum Streptophyta; class Magnoliopsida; order Solanales; family Solanaceae; genus Nicotiana; species Nicotiana otophora. The sequence continues at coordinate 86,090 of AWOL01S0021240.1, forward strand.
ACCAGCTCTACAAAATTTTTCTTTCTGAGATAAAGTCAGTGTATAGACCTGCTCCCGGTGAAGGATTTAATCACACATGTTTAGGCGGGGAGAACCACCAGTAAAGCCGGAACAGTTCTACGGCAGGCACACTGATGCTCCTCGGCTTGGGTTTTCCGACCGAGTAAGCCAGGTCTAGACACCTTCTCCACCATGATTTAAACCTAGAAGAACAAACCTCGTACCGGATATTCGTAGTAGGTTTGATTTATTTGCATCATGTGCATTTAGCTTAGCAGCGCTCGGCACATGGGGTTGGGTTATGTTTTAGGATATGTACCTTGTTGAGACCAATATGTTCAGGTTATGTGCAATCTATTGCATTAATTGGGAGGCTTGCATGTTGACCGACTTTAAGATAAATCAGTTGAATAAACAAGAGAGAAATTCTTCGATTTTTGTACATATGTCTGTTAAAAGAAAAAACAAATGAGAGGACGATGTGGTCTAGTTCTACGGTTATAAGGATTAATTTTCATAAATCAAAAGAGAACATAGTTGATTTTTACCGAAGTACGCGGGTTTGATTCTCACCGGATGTAAAATACGTAGGCAAACCTCATCAGTTCTGGCCCTCAATTTTCAAAAATGCAAAAATATTTTCCTTTAATTCTTTCTTTAGAAGTACTTTTTTAGAAAATCCCAAATAAAGAAAATTAAAACCAAAAATATTTTCTTTTTTTTGGAATTCCTTAATTCAAAAAAGAAAATCGACTCAAAATCCAAAAATATATTTTTTATTCTTCTTTAGAAGTCTTTCTCCGAAAAAATAAAAATAAAAATTCAAAAAAAAAGTATTCTCTTTATTCTTTAGAAGCCTTTCTTTTAAACTATTCTCATAATAAAATTGAAATCCAAAAATATTTTCTTTATAAGTCTTTCTTTCGGAAATTAAAAACAAAATTCAAAATCCAAAAAATAAGAGTTTAGTTTATTTACTTTATTTCTAATCTCCTTGAAGGCTTGAACTATTCAAGATCTGATTCATGTTCCCACATGATACGTAGGCAACCCACATCAGGTTCGATCGAATGATTTTGAAAAAAAAAGAGAAAAAAGAGAAGAAGAGTGTTTATTCTAACATGCTTGTTATTTTTGGAATAAAAGCTAGTTAAAAGTGGTCGGTTTGTTAGTTTTCAATGGTGAATTACAAAAACAATTCAGGATCACTCTATCATCTTCTCAACCAAAGGAATAAGTACCGCTATTGTTGATTCGACTAAGGTGACGAAAAGGCAAGTACACAGTTTGATGGTGAAAAGAAGAGGCAAATGTTGGTACTTTTACCAGGTTGGAGCAATAGGACATACTTTGTGTGCGACGATATGTGATGATAGGGAGATGAATTCTTCCAAGTCTTTTGGAAAATCTATTGCTATGAAATTTTCCATGCCGTCAGTCCTGAAATTCGATAGCCAATATTGGGAACGGTTTGATCAAAAAGTTAAAATTTGAATGTTGATTCCAAAGCAATCAAAATTAGTTAATGCCATAGTAATGTTGATGTGCAAGTCTCTGGATATGCTGTCGCTTAGTAACTAAAAAGTCACTCCTTTTTCAGTCGGGGAGGAGTCATGGTAACTTATTTTGTCACCTTTTCTTCTTCTTTTTATGTTATCATACCCTTCTATTCTTTATTCAATAAAATACAATCAGTCATGTTGTGTCCATTTTGTGCATAGTTCTTTTCTTGCTAGTTCTAGTGACATAACATACATGCGGAAGTTTTGGCCAGATTTTAGAAAATTGATCTAGTCTTGAATTTGATAACTAAAAGAAAGAGACACATTTGAAGATGAATAAAGAGTTAAAACAATTTGAGAATAAGCATAAGCCAAGTATACATGGAACCAAAGCAGTCATACCAATGGAGGTTAAGGATCTCTACCTATGAATTATTGTGAAGATCGGTCTTAAGGATGATCGGATGGGTTGAAGTTTGTTTAGCACTAAAAGATAGAAAGTGTTTTTCAAAAGAAAGTGCAATACAGATAATTTGAAACGAATCAGTCATTATTGAAATGCACAGTTCCATATCAAGAAAGAAAGGTCACCCAAATTGACTAGGGTAATTCCCTGTGAAGCAATTATTGCTCATACAGCTTTACGCTAGACAAGATCTAGAAGACAACATGTTTATCAATGTCATGATTGTAAAAAGATAATATGTTTGGCGTTCTCGGGGCTAGGAGGCCCTTTTTTCTGCTACTCAAACACTTTATACCACTTGTTACCCCTTTTGAGCCTATGTTATAATCTTGTTATAATCTTTGACCCCCTCTCTTGGAATCAAGTCTAGAGTCAAAAATCCAAAAAATAAATAGTCTAAAGTCCATGCCCCTAGAACATAAGAGCTGAGGCATTTTGC
>AWOL01S0021241.1:2086-14053 GCA_000715115.1 Nicotiana otophora
GATAAGGGTGGCTTGATACGCGTGGCTAGTAGGGGTAACTACTAGAAGTCATGCGGTGTGATAAGGGTGGCTAAAACGCGGGATGCTATTTCGGGAAAAATATTTTCTTTAAATAAATTGTGAAGGCTCCCGCGGTGGTATAAGAAAATGAGATATTGTGAATTTGTTTATGATTTGAAACTACGAGGCGGTACCTCGGGAGTGCCCTTGTTGATATTGATTTATGGCCATAGTTGCTTTCGATTAATTGTTGTGATTTTCATAAAGTTGAAGAAAATTCTATTTTGATTCCACGAGATATTATTCGCAATTATTTAGTGTCCTTAAATGTGACATACTATTTGATTCACTTCCTATGTCATTTTATTTTACTACATTGATAAATATTTTACCATGCCATTATTATATTTCAGTATGGCCTTACCTGACCTCGTCATTACTCTACCGAGGTTAGGCTTGGCACTTACTGGGTACCGCTGTGGTGTACTCATACTACACTTCTGCACATCTTTTTGTACAGATCCAGGTACATTTTACCAGCCTAGACGTCAGTGAGTTACCTGCATACGGAGAGTTCGAGGTATATCTGCCAGCGTCCGCAGACTCCGGAGTACCCTTCTATTATTTTATGTTGCTTCCTTATATTTTATTTAGACCTTGACTTATAGAGACACTGAGAATAAATTCTTAGAAGCTTGTGACTTATTTCTACCGGGTTTTTGGAAGTTGTAATCATTTGAATTGTAGATTATTTATTTTCAGATATTTATGATTATTCCGCATTGATAGGCTTACCTAGTCTTAGAGACTAGGTGCCATCACGACACCCTACAGAGGGAAATTTGGGGTCGTGACAACGAGACCGGCCCAGGCCCACTAAAACCGGGCCAAACGGTCTTGGCCCGTTTGGCCCATTTGGACCTTGGTCCCGGGCCGGTCCGGGCCTGGACCGGCCCATTTGCCACCCTTAGTCAAAAGACTATATCTGTATATGAAATCTCTATCTCAGTAATTGCTTATTTGATACCTCACATGTCGTTGAAGCCTTATATGTGTACCATTGTTGAATTGAGTATTGAGAGACGTGATTATCAGAGACTTGCATAATCTATGACTGAGTTTGGGCAATGGAGCCGGTTTGGTATTAATGTTGAGGTGACGCGTACGCCAGGACCATAGTGGTCTAAGTGTCATTGTTTTGGGGCAATGCGTGCACCAGGCTCCATTGTTGGGCTAAATGATTATGATTAGAGCTTGACCATGATTCGTCCCTCCGGAGTCTGACATGGCAGCAGTGGGCGCACGCACAATATTTTATGTACGTACTTGATGATGGGCTTTATTCCGGGTACTCGTACAATGCTAAGTGTGATTTTTCTTGATGGATCCACTGTGATATTGTTGAATTGACATGTAGGCACAGAGATGTACTTTCCTTACGCTAGCTGATAAATAAAATGTCTTATCTGTGTTAGTCCTTAACTGTTATACTTGAAAGCATGTCTAAATTCCTGTCTTTTAAACAAACTGGACATAGCATGAATTAGTTAATTACTTATATTGTTCCTTTCATATCCTGAGTTGTTATCGGTTGTTAAATGTTGATCTCTGACTATTTCTTATGAGCTCGTCACTGCTTTCAACTCAAGGTTAGTGCTGTTACTTATTGAGTACATGGGGTCGGTTGTACTCATACTACACTCTACCTTCGTGTGCAGATCCAGGTATTTCCGGACGGGGTAATCTCTAGAGTTTTGTTGCTACCAGCTTTGGGAGACTACAAAGTAGCTATCATACCGTCCGCAGACCTTGAAGTCTTATTTCATTATCTATTATTATTGCTCTTCTATTCAGACAGTTGTATTCAGAATTTGGCCTTGTATTTTAATATTCAGTAGTGCTCATGTACTCGTTGACATTAGATTTTGGGGATGGTTATAGCAGTATTGTCATTATTTTTATTAGATAGTTATAATATTTCCGCTGTTGAGTTTATTAAACCATGTTTGTTCAAATGTTAAGCTATTATGTGACTGTTGGCTTGCCTCTCAAGTAGTTTTCGGCACCGTCACGGCTCTAGTGGGAGTTCGGCCGTGACACTGCCATGATTTGTTTTACCATATTTTGATTTTATCTTTTCTTGAAGGAAGGGCAAAGAATTTACAATAATTGATTTTTTTACTTTTCCGAAAAAACAAATATATTTTTTATATTTGGCTAACCCCTTTCTTGGAGGAAAATATTTTGGATCTTTATAAATTGAAGATTCTATCTTCTCATAGACCAACACACAACACCCACAATTTAGTCCTAAAGAAAATTTTGATTAGGGGAAGAATTACTCCTAATTTGTATTAGCTTTTATATTATTGAATCATATGTAGGGCCATTGAACAAATCATAATAAATTACTATGCCTCTAGTAGTATATATTTCTTTATTGTCTTATTTATCGGCGACGTCCAAGGTTTGCTTTGTTAAATATCGCATGACGCCTGGTTATTTCGATCCCGTTACTTTTGAAATCTTAAATTATAAATATTATCATGGTGTGTGCAATGTTTTAGAATTTACGAATAGAATTTTGATTTTTGTTTCCTTTCACACTCAAAATTTGTTTGATGTTGGATCCGTTACTCTTGTACGATTGAAATTGGCATACCTATAGGCTTGAAAATTTTCTTGTGACTTATTTGCAGCTGAATGAGATGCATGCTATAGAAATTGAGATGTTAAGATAATGATTTTGTCATATAAGATTTTGAAAAGAAAACTAAAAGTGGGAAAGAGGATGACGCCCGGGTGATTTGGTCATATTATTCGTATCTTTTATATATATGTGGGAAGACAAATATTTCAATGTAAAAGGGGGAAAAGTAGATTTAAGATCACATGGAGAGGAGAGAAGTTATTTCAAATAATATACACGCTCTCAAAATTTACAGGGTCCTAACCAAGAACAAAACACTATGGAAATAAATGATTTATATAGTCAAATACTAACAAGTTTATATATCAAGGAGCAGTTGTTGTTACGAAACTGTTTTTCAATATTTTGAACCAAATACCACCTAAGCCCCACACAAAATTAATCATTTGTCATTTCTTTATGACTTGATCATGCATGGAAGGATATTAATACAGCTGGATGCATGACTATAAATGAAATTTAGGAAGGTAAACATTGTTATGGATAGATGTGGTGGTTTGCTTCAAGCCCTTTAATTGGCATCTCAATTCAATTTTTAGGAAAGACCACGATTATTGAAGCGTTAGCAATTCAGAAAGCTTTGAAGCAAGTACTCCAACATGGTTAGTCAAAAATTCGTATTTTGTCAAAATTTCATGCAAATGATAGAAAAGAGATTAAGGGAAACGGCAAACATACTCTTGAAGAAAGATAAAGAAGCAAGTAGTATCACTTTCATGGTAAATTTTCTTGATCGGTGGCTGATAAACGGCCAAAAATGCATACTTTTCGGTTTACTTTCATATCATAACTTGTGTGGTTACGGTAGGTTACATGAGTTTTTGTAGTGAATAATGCTCATTATGTGCATTCTTATGTATAGGAACAAGTTGGACGAAAAGTGAGCAAAAGAAGTTGATTCGGGACTAAAAGACAAAAGAAGGACTTTACTCGTTCACTTTCACATGCACACGAAAGAGTGAACGAGCTAGTTGAGGAAAAGCTTGAGAAAAAAATAGCGGATTATGGCAAAACGGCATGGAAGTGCACGAGAGATCTATAAGGAAAAGAAGAAGAGAAACACTTCGCTCGTTCACTCTCGCGTGCGCACGAGAGAGTGAACGAGCTAACCTAAAAAGGCTGTTCCAAAGTGAGCTTGTATTATTTTCATCCCATATAAATAGTCTCTAAATTCACTTTTTTAGAGAATCGAACGGGAGGAGGCAAGAACACAATGAAAAGAGAAAGGCGGAGAATTCTTCTACGAGTTTTTTACTTTCTTCTTCATATTTTCATTGTTGGTTATGACTTTTTATATTGTAATCTTACATAATATTATGAGTAGCTAAACCCTTCATCTAGGGTTTGATGGAACCTATTGGAGGATAATTTTCTACTACGTCTAATATAGATTTGCCTTTGATTTTTCTCTACTTGTTCAACTATATTTTCATTGTTGTTGATTGAAGAGCTCGCAATTAACTATGCCTATTTAGTGTGTATATTGCTCGAGAGAGAGTACACATTTAGGCAGTTGTTGAGAAATACCACTCCTAACGTATTTGAGAGATTAATATGGAGGGTTTAACGGCGGGACTAGAGATAGCGAAACCTTGGTACGATCGTAGTGAGCGGTGAATTAGTGCCAGCTAGCGTAGTTCGAGAGAATACGTCTAGTAAATTATGGTAGTTACTCGAGAGAGAGCTACGACACCCAAAGTACTCATGATCGGTAGAGAATACTTAGGAAAATTTACAGGAAACATGGTAGGGGAGATACCGATAATAGGAGAAATCATAACCCTGGACTTTTCGCAATCTTGTCTACAATATTTGCTCCGTTGGTTATAAATTACTGCATCTTAATTACTTTGCTCTTAGTTATTAAACATTCAAATCGTTATTTAATATTTCTGAAGGTTGAATACTTCAATTCGTGTGAAACTAATGGTTGTAATTAGTAGGTTATTTCCCTGTGGGATTCGACTCCGGACTTGTAAACCGGATTATATTTGCAACGACTGCTAGACCTCTTAGGAGGCATAGTTGGGCGTGATTAAATTTTGGCGCCATTGCAGGGAAATTAACGGTGTTATTAATTACGGTTAGATGAATTGTGAAAATTCTTAGTTTAGTCAGATTTCTCGACTTGAAATTCTTTATATTGAAACTCTAACGTTTGTAGTTTCGTGTGTTATAGGTGCATGCCTAGAAATTCCTTCAGAATTGATGAATTGTACGAAGCATTACTGGACCCTGAGGAAGCTTGCAAGGCACTAAATCGAGCAAACAAGAAAGACAAACGATAACAGTACTCAATAGAGCGAATCGAACTAGACATGGGGGATGTCAATGATAATCAAAACAACAGAAACATTGTGAATGACCTGAACAATCAGGGTGTGGCACCTCTTATGCCAGAAGCAACCTTGTATGATTGAGCACAACCTACTACTGATAATTTGGAAACCGCAATTGCAGTCCCTCAGATACAAGAGGAATCATTTCAAATCACAAACAACATGCTACATCTGCTGCAGAATAAGGGACTGTTCTCAGGGTCTTACATTGAAGATCCACAGCACCATCTGAAAAACTTTTTGCCCATTTGTGTCACTCAAAGGAAACAGAATATGACACCTGAAGCAATTAGACTGTTATTCTTTCCATTATCGGTGACTGGAGAAGCTCAGACGTGTCATAATTCGCTCCCCATACTCCATTACCATTTGGGAGGAATTAGTCAAGCAGTTTTTGAACAAGTTCTACCCACCTAATAAGACAGTCAAGCAAGTTGATGAGATATTAAGCTTCAGGCAGAAACCAGCTGAAACATTACAAGAAACGTGGAAGAGGTTCAAAGGTATGTTGGTTGAGTGTCCACATCATGGCATTCCAGATCAGATGTTGGGGAAAAGGATCTACATGGGATTGGCAGACAACTTGAAGGTCAATGTTAATGCTTCAGCAGGTGGAGCATTTTTGAGCAAATCATTTAGGGAATGCAAGTTCTTGCTTGATAAAATGGCTCAAAACTTAGGATGGATGACAAGAGACTTTACAATCACTCATGTAGTTCACTCGGTATCTTTAGACCCAAACAACTCCATGGCTGAGAATATGGTTACGATGATGACACAATTGAGTATCATAACCAAAATGATAGATGAGTCAGGAAAGAAGCAGGTGCACATAGTTGACACGACAAATGGAGGATATGCACACCATGCATTAATCAGACATATGTGTGCACATGGAGTGGTTAGAGTGACAATTAGAACTATCAATAGAATATGAACTATGTGGACAACTATGGAGGCTAGAGACAAGGCGGTCAGACTTGGGGACAGTAGAATCAACAATATAGGCCAGCACAGCAGCAGTACAATAATAATAATAATCCTGGAGTTGCACGACAATAGGGTTAGGTTGTGCCTTATCAAAGGAAACAAGGGTACAATCAGTAGAATCCGCAACTAGCTTATCAACAACCTCAACAGCAACAGATAGTGCGACAAGATGATGGGTTATTTGAAATAAAAGGAATGTTGCAACAACTCATTGGGTCCAATGGGAAAATGGAAGAAAAGGTCAACCGGATGCAAGAAAATGCAGTATCACACGGCTCAGCTATCAAGGGCATTGGAATTAAACTAGGGCAAATATCAATGGCCCTTAACAATCATCCTCAAGGGACATTACCTACGAACACACATGTTAACCCGAAAGAGCAGGGCCCGAAGCAGCTGATGGTTGTGAGTCTAAGAAATGGTAGAGATCTTGATATTTGAGCAATAAATTTCTCGCGAGAGCCGACCAACTGAGATACTTATGCCAATATCAATTGAGGTAGATGAGTCAACTGAGCTAATAAAAGTAAGAATCCTTCTAGCCCCGGAGGAATAAACAAGGAAACAGAGCTTGAAACGGAGGCTGGGGGAGTGCAAGAGAAGGAAGTAGAAAAAGTGTCTGAGCATGATCAAACTCAAGTCACATGAAAGAATCGACCGCCAGCACCCTTCCCGCATAGGTTGGCCAAATATCAGAAGGATGAGCAGTATAAGAAATTCATGGAAATACTGAAGCAGATTCAAGTGAACATTCCGCTAATTGATGCCTTGAAGGAGATGCCTCGTTATGCAAAAATGATGAAGGACTTGATGTCTCTCAAGTTAGACTTTCAAGACTTGGCAACTGTTACACTAACTCAGATATGTAGTGTTGTCATGACGAAATCCATATATGAGAAGCTAGCCGACCCAGGGAGTTTCACAACCCCATGCACAATAGGCAGCTATGCTTTTGCTAAAGCATTATGTGATTTGGGGGCAAGCATAAACTTGATGCCCTTAGCTATCTATAAAAGGTTAGGAATTGCAAGAGCGAGACCCACATCCATGTTACTATAGCTAGCCGACCGAACGGTGAAGAGGCCATCATGTATACTTGATGATGTACTTGTGCAGGTTGGAAAGTTTGTGTTTCCGGCCGATTTTGTCATTCTGGACTGCCGGGTTGACGAGGAAATTCCCATAATTTTGGGAAGGCCATTCTTGTCCACTAGGAGAGCTCTAATTGATTGGGAAACTGGGGAGCTAAAGATGAGAGTGGACGATGATGAGATAACGTTCAATGTGTAGAAGTTTATGCGGTGACCAAGTGAGTTTGCTAACTGCTCTCTGATAGAAGCTGTGGATGTGATTTTGGAGGAGGAAGATAAGGCACTGAATGCAAAAGACCCCCTAGCAGCCTTCCTGATGAACCTAGAAGAGACAGATGATGAGAACTTGGCGGAGTGGGTTTTGGCCCTTGAAGCCAAGGGTACTCGAAACAAGAGCTCGAATTCGAGCCTTTACACTTAGAAGAAAGAAAGACCCCTCCATCTAAGCCATCAATCGAAGAGCCACCACAATTGGAGCTAAAGCCGTTGTTGGCCCACCTCAGGTATGCTTTCTTGGGACCTAGTTCAACATTGCATATTATTACCTCATCTGGTTTGTTTGATGTGCAGGTAGAACAACTTTTGCAGGTTTTAAAGGAGTGCAAGACTACAATTGGGTGGACCATTGCACACATAAAGGGTATCAGCCCAACGTTTTGTTTGCATAAGATTCTACTGGAAGATGGGCACAAAGCTTCCAGAGAACATCAAAGAAGGCTGAATCCCAACATGAAATAAGTGGTGAAGAAAGAAGTTATCAAGTGATTAGATGCAGGAATCAGCTTCCTCATCTATAACAGCAACTGGGTCAGCCCAGTTCAGTGTGTGCCAAAGAAGGGTGGAATGACTGTAGTGCAAAATGAGAACAATGAGTTGATCTCAACAAGAACAATCACAGGATGGAGAATCTGTATGGATTACAGAAGATTGAACAAGGCCACATGAAAAGACCATTTTCCGCTGCCCTTTATTGATTAGATTCTAGACAGATTGGCGGGGAGATCACACTTGTGCTTCCTGGATGAATACTCAGGGTACAACTAGATTTCTATTTCCATATAGGATAGAGAGAAAACGTCGTTCACCTTCCCCTATGTCATCTATGCCTTTCAGAGAATGCCATTTGGCCTATGCAATGCACCCGCCATATTTCAAAGGTGCATGATGGCCATCTTCACAGATATGGTAGAGGACATAATGGAGATTTTCATGGATGATTTCTCAGTGGTGGGGAACTCATTCGATGAGTGCCTTATGAACTTGAAAAGAGTATTGAAGAGGCGTATGGAGACTAATCTGGTACTTAACTGGGAGAAGTGCAATTTCATGGTACAGGAAGGTATAGTCTTGGGACACCTAGTGTCAAGTAAGGGCATTGAAGTGGACCGTGCTAAGGTTGATATAATTGAGAAGTTACCTCCCCCCACTTCTGTCAAGTCCATAAGACGTTTCCTTGGTCACACCGGTTTCTACAGGCGGTTTCTAAAAGAATTTTCCACATTTCTAACCCTTTGTGTAAATTGCTTGAAAAAGATCACCCCTTTGTGTTTTATGATGACTGCAGGGTAGCGTTTGAGGAGTTGAAGAAGAGACTGGTGATTGCACCAACAATAGTGGCACCCGACTAGGGACAAACTTTTGAGCTGATGTGTGATGCAAGTGACTATGCTGTGGGAGCAGTTCTTGGGCAGAGAAAAGACACAGTCATGCATCCAATCTACTATGCAAGTAGAACCTTGAGTAGTGCCCAACTGAATTACACAATGACAGAGAAAGAGATGCTAGCAGTGGTGTTCGCATTTGACAAATTCAGGTCATACCTCATAGTCTCTAAGTTAATTATTTATACTGACCATGCTGCTCTCAGGTACCTAATTGAGAAGAAGGAGTCAAAGTCGTGCCTGATTCGATGGGTGCTACTGCTGCAAGAGTTCGACTTGGAAATACGTGACCGAAAGGGAACAGAAAACCAAGTTGCTAATCATTTGTCGCGGCTTGAAGGAGCTGAAAAGAGGGTTGAGGTGGAAGAGATCATGGAGACTTTCCCAGATGAATAACTTCTATCCACGAGCCTTGAAGTAGCGCCATGGTATGCAGATATTACAAATTACCTGGCAAGCAGTATTGTTCCCTATGACTTATCCTCTGTGCAAAAGAAAACGTTCTTTTGTGATTGTCACATGTATTTCTGGGATGAACCATATTTGTTTAGGACTTGTATTGATAACATGATCCGGATATGAATTCCCAAGATTGACCAAACTTCTGTTTTGCAGGCAAGTCATGCTTCCCCGTATGGAGGCCATTTTGGAGGAGTAAGGACAACTGCTAAAGTGTTGGAGTCGGGACTTTATTGGACGATGTTGTTTAAATATGTACACGTCTGGGTGAAAAGTTGTGATAAGTGCCAACGGACGGGGAATATTTCCCGTCGACATGAGATTCCCATGAACCCAATTCAAGAGGTGGAAGTCTTTGATGTATGGGGAATAGATTTTATAGGACCATTTGTCAGCTCATATAGCAACAAATACATATTGGTAGCTGTGGACTATGTCTCGAAATGGGTAGAAGCCGTGGCGCTCCCAACAAATAATGCAAAGGGAGTTATTGGTTTTCTAAGAAATAATATCTTCACCCGATTTGGTACTCCAAGAGCGATCATCAGTGATGGAGGTACCTCACTTCTGTAACCGGGCCTTTGCAAAGTTATTGGAGAAATATGGCGTTCACTATAAGCTCGCCACTCCGTATCACCGACAAACAAGTGGGCAAGTGGAGGTGTCAAACAGAGAAATCAAGGGTGTTTTGACCAAAACTGTAAATGCTACTCGAACTGTGTTACACCCAATATTTTCGTACATGGAAGTACGCCATAAGTAAATTGATATAAGCTCGGAAATGAGATGTTACATTTCGCATTTTCGTACGGTAAAGTTTCGTCGTAAGCTAATCGACGTAAGTTCGGGAATGAGATTATTTTGAGATTATAGGCATTATGCTATTTCAAATAAGTGATGAGTAAATTCGCGAAGGTGAGAGGGAAAGCAAATCGAGAAAAATGAATTTTCGTCGAAGTTTGACTTTTTTTGGATAAAATACGATCCGAGCTAAAATACCCGGTATTTATGGACTAGTACCATACAAGGTACCACATGGCCATGATAGTAAGGTGTATAAAGTGTATTAAAAGTGAGTAGTATTTTAAAGAAATTGAGATAATTCTTAATTATGTGGATAATTGGATATTTATGGATTTTTAAGTGAGAGATTAACTTGTAAATTGAATTTTGTGGATAATTATTTGGATAATTGTTTTTGGGGGGGGGGGGGGGGGGAATACACGTGTGATTTAGGAAGACTGGCAGCAAGATAAAACCAATTTAGGGACTCTTAAAATCATGAGAAATGTGGCATTTTAAGAGATTGATAGGTGGGTAAAGTAAGCCTTATAAGTGGGGCCCACAACACTCTAATAGGAGACCTTTCTAACTTAATCATTCACTTAGGAATGATAGCCTAACGGATCTACTATGGCAACACCGATAGCTTCAATAACATTTCACACGATGTTATACTGGGTAATAGCAACGGAACTTTGTGATTCTAAGGGAATACGGTGCAATCTTTCTCAAGAATATCATACTGATTGTTCCCTACTTCGATCTGCCGTTACATGTTTTTTCGTAATCAATGTGTGTTAGAGGGATTGTCAAGAGAATCGGCTCAGGCATGTCAAGGCTATCCCTTCTTTCTTTTGGCATGATCTATTCGACACAAACGAAACGAGCAAATGCACAATTTCCATAAATGACTCTATTCATAAAAATACTAGAGATGATTATATTATTGATTTCTCATATGTCTTATTACTCTATCATCTGTTCGTGGATCTCAGAAAATACGTAAGTTAATAAAGTTTATTTCATGATATTAATCAAAGGCATAATGGTCTTGTGACACTCCGAAAGCTTTTATTGACGTACTTCTCATGCATTGCATTCATTTACATTGACCCATGACCAGACGGCGTTATATACGTGTATATATGTATATATATGTATATCGGATATGGAAAAAGGTTACGGCGTTATATACGCACTACTACCTGATCAGCTGGTATACGTTGTTGATTTGCCCACAGTGGCCGAGATGATATGATGGGATGCCCTCAGAGGCTTGATGATGTTATAAACGCACATACCCATGAATGGTATGACATTTATAAGCACATGCATGACATTATAATATTAAATAATTCACGAAGATATTCAGATATACATGTTGAGGCTTTTACTCCACATTTCTCTCGTGTCTATTGTTTACTGATTTTCATTCCTTATGTACTCGGTACATTATTTGTACCGACATCCCTTTTGCCTGGGGACACTATGTTTCATGCTCGCAGGTCTCTATAGATAGGTTGAGAGTCCTCCAAGTAGGCTATCAGCTCAGCGGAAGATGTTGGTGTGCTCCATTTGCTCCGGAGTTGCTTATTTGGTTAGTATGATTTAGACATGTATTGATTGGTATGTTGGGATCCTGGCCCGACCTTATGAAGTTTATGTAATCTTAGAGGCTTGTAGACATATGTCATGTATATGAAAGATTGTATGGCCTTGTCGGCCTATGTTCAGTGTATGAGTGATTATTTTGGCATTATAGGCTTGTACGTCATATGTATAAGTCAGTATATCAGGTTAGGTTGTTCTATGTCGGCCATTCCCTCATGTTTACTCTAGTTATTTCATGACGCCCCTTCTGGCCCACTTACCCATGATGATGTAATAGAAAGATACGTTACATTGGTATTCGGTTGAGTAAGGTACCGGGTGCC
>AWOL01S0021241.1:23008-44825 GCA_000715115.1 Nicotiana otophora
ACCTGATCAGCTGGTATACATTGTTGATTTGCCCACAGTGGCCGAGATGATATGATGGGATGGCCTCAGAGGCTTGATGATATTATGAACGCACATACCCATGAATAGTATGATATTTATAAGCACATGCATGACATTATAATATTAAATGATTCACTGAGATATTCAGATATACATGTTGAGTCTTTTACTCCACGTTTCTCTCGTGTCTATTGTTTACTGATTTTCCTTCCTTACATACTCAGTACATTATTTGTACCGACGTCCCTTTTGTCTGGGGACACTATGTTTCATGCTCGCAGGTCTCTATAGATAGGTTGAGAGTCCTCCAAGTAGGCTATCAGCTCAGCGGAAGATGTTGGTGTGCTCCATTTGCTCCGGAGTTGCTTATTTGGTTAGTATGATTTAGACATGTATTGATTGGTATGTTGGGATCCTGGCCCGACCTTATGAAGTTTATGTAATCTTAGAGGCTTGTAGACATATGTCATGTATATGAAAGATTGTATGGCCTTGTCGGCCTATGTTCAGTGTATGAGTGATTATTTTGGCATTATAGGCTTGTACGTCATATGTATAAGTCAGTATATCAGGTTAGGTTGTTCTATGTCGGCCATTCCCTCATGTTTACTCTAGTTATTTCATGACGCCCCTTCTGGCCCACTTACCCATGATGATGTAATAGAAAGATACGTTACATTGGTATTCGGTTGAGTAAGGTACCGGGTGCCCGTCCTGGTCCATCGATTTGGGTCGTGACAAACTGATTGGGCGAAAAAATTCGATGATGCACTATTGGCCTACTGCACTGCATTTAAAACTCTGATTGGTATGTCACCGTACATATTGGTATTTGGAAAGGCGTGTCACTTAGCGGTGGATCTAGAGCATAGAGCTTTTTGGGCATTAAGGCAATTAAACCTTGACATGGAGGTCGCTGGTACGGGTAGAGTCATAGAGCTTCATGAACTTGATGAGTTCCGTTACCATGCTTTTGAGAGCACCAGGTTGTACAAGGAAAGGATGAAGATCATGCACGATAAGCAGATTCAAGAGAGTATTTTCAAACCTTGATATGTCACATTGTTGTATCATTCAATATTGAAATTATTTTTGGGTAAGCTGAAATCTAGATGGTCGGGATAATTTAGAGTTGTGCAAGTATTCTCAAGTGGAGCTATGGAAATTGAATCCGAGGATAGAACGAACAGGTTTAGAGTCAATGGGTAAAGGTTGAAACATTACCTTGGTATTGATGAGGAAAAGGTTGTATCGATTACTCAATTGCAGGAGCCTCAAATGTTGCGTGAACCTTAAGTTCGATAGCCTGCGTCATGCCGCGACGTTAAATCAGGTGCTTCGTGGGAGGCAACCCATTGTAATATTGTATTCGTCATATCGCGACGTTAAATCGGGCACTTGTTGGGAGGCAACCCAATTTTATTGCTTTGCTATTTTCTTTATTTGTTTTTGATTTTTGTATACTTTAATATGTGTGTGAGTAGGTGCAGGGTCAATAGACTACATACAAGCAAGGTTCGAGGTGACGAACTCGAGATAGAGTGTAGAGGAAGAATAAGTGAAATTCGGCCAGACATGTGCTCGTTTAAGTCCTCGCTTCGTGAAAATTGCACGAGTCAGAACTCTGGCCAAACTTTCCAGAAACAACGAAGTATGGCCAAAATGCGTAGCCACTGCGCGAGTCTTTTTTCCGTGTTCATAATAGCTTGTTCACCCTCTCATGCACACGCAAGTGTGCACAAGCACAGGTGAGTCTAAATTTTTCAATGATAGTGAAGCCTGCCTAAAATGTGCCACCACTGCCCAAAATGTTTTTACAACCCTACCCCCCTTGTTTAATTCAACCTCAAAACAAAACAAAATTGTTCCTTTGCCTCTCGTCTCTCGCGGCGCACACACACACACATCAGGTAAGTTTTTTTTTGTTTTCTCTTTTATTTATTTCTTTTTCCTATCTTCTCCATCTCCTGTTTCACCCCATCCCCATCTTGTGTAACCCCGTCCCAACCCCTATTCTTATTTTCTTTTTCTGTTCTTTCTTTCGTTTCTCCTATTGTTTTTAGGATAGTTGATTACAATGAGATCTTGTTGGCAATTCATTATTGTTTAAACATGGTGAGGTGGGAAACTAGAATTCCCACCACTTCACTCAAATTGGGAGGGCAAACCATATACCAATGGGATTAAAAGAAGCAACATAAAATTGTGTATACAAGGTATCCGATGAATTGGCTAAATGATATTTTTAATAGGCTTTGTGAAGTCTGAGTAGCTGGCCTAAGTACAATGGTATTATGAACTTCTCTTGAGGGTGGAGTGGCAAATTAGGTCTATTGCGCGTTACTTGCATTCATTTTGGATAAAAGTGAAATCGCTGCCGACTTAGGCACATAAGTGCGCTGCCTTCGTCCAGGAATTTTGTATAAGCAATGTGTGTTGCCCGTAGATTATATACATGCTGGCTACCTGTCTATAGTTTAGAGTAATTGTAATATCTTTTCACATTTGGTGAACTCATTAGTAAATTACTTTTTTTTAAAAAGAGAGAATTTGAGTAGTCATACTTAAATGATATGTAGTCAGGTTACAATAGCCCCCTTTGGTTGTCAAGGGACTGCTCAGTAGCGCGATACATGTTGTGCTTTTGTTGTTAACTGTAGAAGAATCATTAACAAATTGTTAGTATACTAATTGTTGTCACTTGTCAAACAAGGCTATATGTTGACTCAACTGCTATGGTGTAATGGTTATTCTCTGAAGTTTCAGTCATACTATAATACTTGTATGTTGTAATATCAGTTATTCGTGTAAAAATCTAAAAGTTACATGAATAGAATGATTTTGGTAAAGATGTTAATGGCACGGTTGGGGTATTCTGTGTACCCATTGAATTATTCTTAATGACTTGATGTTGCATGCTTACTTTGAGAATTATAATTGTTTCTTCTGTAGGTACTATGGTTGTCTCCAAAACACCCACTCGTAGTCATGGAGCAGGAGGTGCTGGCAAGACTCCCCGGAAAAAGACATCGACTGACAAGAACGTATCGGAGACAGCAACTACAGAGAAGAGGACAAAGAGTAAGAATGATCCTATGGCACCCGGGAGTTCTGAGGTAGCTAATGGGGCCACTGCTATGATTATTGAGTTGCTCGTGGAGAAACTCCCATAGCCGTCTAGGCAAAGAGAAGTCCCACTCCAAATACGAGAAAGAGCTTCTAAATCACCTCCGGCTAAGAAGCGAAAAGCAACTGAGGTGAAGGGGAAACATAAAGCACAGAAGATTGTGGAGTCTAAGTCCGAGTCTGAGTATGAATCTGACGACTCTGAGGATGAGATGATAGTTCCATTACTTGAAGGCGAAGGCGAACCTAGTGCTCCAGTTGACTTTCAGGGTGGAAAGATAAGCACGTGAGTGAGGATGCTTAGAAATTGTGGGGTGACATTAAATGGAAACAGGTAAATCCCAAGATGTATGAAAGACCATTGAACATGGCGGCCATCAGCAAGGCTTGTACGAACATAGTGGCATAGATTGAGCGGAAAGGGTGGACACACTTTGCACAGGGACCAAAAGGAAAGGCCAACTTGACACTAGTGCGAGAACTATATTCCAACTAGGATCCTAACAAAGGTGATGACATTGTTTGGGTTAAAGGTCATCATGTGGATATCTCCGCAGAGGTAATCAACAGATTCTACACCGTTCCTGAACGATCCATGGAAGAATATTGGAGGAGAGAACGACGGCTTGATCGGCACGTATGCTAGAAGTTCTATGTGATCCATTGTCTGGTTCTAGGTGTAGTAAGAACCAAGGCCTAGCGAAGAAGGACTTGAACAAAGAAGCCAGGGCATGGTTAAATTGGGTCTGCAATAGACTGATGCCTGCAACACACAAGACTATTTTCATATGGGAGCATGTTTTTCTCATTTTTGCTTTGATAACAGGTATTGATGTGAATATTGGGGAAGTGATGCAGATCCAGATGTACAGGACCTGGGATAACATGCAGTGGAGACTTTATTTTGTCCACACACTAAGTGTATTTTTGTAGGAGTTTGAGCAAACAATGAGGCAAGCTAAGAGGGGAAATGTGAAGTTGGCTACGTCCATTGATGTGAAGCTGAACGCAATGGACAAAGCATTACATAACATATTCAGTGTGCAAGATCCATCTAGGGACAAAGCTAAGAAGAAAATCTTTGATGAGCGCTTAAGTGCTATGGAGAATGAGATCTGTTTGTTGAGGGAAGAATTGAAGGCGCGGGATCGTGCCTTGCTAGATGCTTAGGAGACAAGAGATCAGTGGATGAGACAGCAGTTTGCTAAGATGCTTGAGGAAGTTCATAGACCGAGGTCACCACATATTGGGATAAAGATGTATATGAGTGCCATTGAGAGGACAATAGCTGAGGACCCATCTGAAGTTGGTGAGCAGGTTGTGGGCGCTGCTAGCACTGGACCTATTCGGGCTAGAGAGGGTGAACTGATAGAGGCAGTCGACACATCTGGTGTCACTTTGGAGGACCCGTCAGCATTGAGGACCGATGGTCACGGCCGGTCTTCACCGCAGCCAGAGTGATTTTTAGTAGGGGTGGGCATAATATCGACCGAACCGAAATAACCGGCCGAACCAAATATTTCGATTTATTCGGTTTCAGTTTTTCGGTTTATTCAGTCGATTTCGGTTTATAGTTTTAAAAAGTTTGGTTTTTGATTCGGTGTTCGGTTTTAACGATTCAGTTTTTAGTTAAACCGAAAAATTGAATTTCTTTACCTATGTTTTTACTCTTAGTCCCTTACCGTTAATGTACGTTAACTATTATTAAATGAGATATGTTTATAAAAGGAAACATAGAGTATAGACTGTTTATAATAAAATAACCAAGCATAAGAATGATACTACAAATATTTTGTACGAGATAAAAATAATATATCATAGGTGTAGAGAGAACAAATTTAAAAACATATGAGGGGCTCATTTACGTCTTGTAATTTGGTTGGCGCTCCTACAAATTGGATTGTTTTTCTTTCATCTATATTAAGGTATAATTTTTTTATGTTGTTAGACCGTCATTTCATAAGTCATTATACAACAACATGAGCAGTATAATAGCAAAGAGGGAAAGCTAAATATACAATGAATCAAGTACGTTTAATTGTTCATTGAATTCGTAAAAGAATTTTCGAACTGTCAAATCTTTTTTTGGTATACTCTTTTAGTGTATCCATAACTCTTGCACAAAGATTCTTATCTTTTTAGTGTATTTGATGGAATTTCTTATTTCTTTTATTTTTTTCTGTCAACAAGTAACCTATTTTCGTTGTTTCGTTCTATTTTTGCCATGACTTGAAACCGAAAAAACCGAACCGATTAAACCAAAACGAAATTATTATGGTTCGATTTTGGTTATTAAAATCACAAATCGAAAACCGAATAAACCGAACTGAAATTCTACAAAACTGAACCGAACCGATCGATGCCTACCCTAATTTTCAGGGAGCTTCTGACACCCACTCTAATTTTGAGCTTTATTTTTATTTTTTTTAATGATCTTTTGCAACTGAGGACAGTGCATATCCTTGAGTGTGGGGTGGGGTTATCAGAATTATAATTGTACAGTTATAGTTATTTTTTTAAATTGGTGTAATTTCGAATTTTCTTTAAACCGCGGTTCTTTCCCGAGGATGCCAATTTTCTTTGAACCGGGTAGTAGTTTTTTTTATGTATAATTTTCAAATTTTTTGGACTTTTTCAGACGATGGAATTCTTTGACAGTTTTCTTGAGGGATTAAAGTCTAAAGCAAAATGCAAAAAGATTTTTCTTTTTCTTTCTTCTGTAGAATTGATAACGGAATGGAAAAACTTGAGTATCAATACTTTTTGACATGTTTTATGCCGGGACTTAGAGCTATAATATTTAAATTGATTATCTTCTTCGTGTTCTATGTGCCCACATGCCTTGAGAATATATGTGACTTTCTTTTGATGCTTAAGTTCATTTGTAGACTCCTGTGATTACTTTCCATGTGTTAAATTAATAGGATGTTTGTGCTTAGTTGTTTAACTAGAGTGCCGGGCCTGAGCCATCTGGAGTGAATCATGTGCATTGTACTATGTGAGGCTTGATTACATTCTATGCTATCGTATGTTAGTCTAGAACTTTCCCCATGTATTAGTCGAAGCGAAATAAGTAAGCTTTGTGAGTCTTGGAAAGGATGTAGGCATTTCTTTAATTGTCCATTCAGCTAGTATGCCACCATAAAAAAAAATTATTTAGATAGCCCATTTGAGCCTGTAAACCTTTTCTTTGGTACCCACATTATAAGTCGGTTCCCTTTTTATTCTTAATTAGATCTTTTGAACCTTTACCTCTGAAAGTACTTAAGTCGCTAGAAGAGTGATGTGAGAGTTGAGGTAGCTTTTGAGTGGAACCACAGAAAGGCCAAAAGGTGCACGTATATTTTGAAAAATTATTAGTCGGGCATCCCAAAATATGGACAGTGTTGAAAAAGAAAATAGAAAATACACCTCATATTCCTCTTATCCGAGCTAGTGAATGCATAGTTGTGCTTAAAGAAGAAGGGCCAAATTGTATAAGATTTTGTGGCAGTGCTTGAATTGGTCATGAAGCGTGTGTATTTCAAAGTTAAGTGTAGTGTATTAAAGTGCTTAGGAGGGTTAGTCACTATATCCAAATATATCCTACACATCCCTTAGCCTACATTACAACCTGGAAAGACCTAATTGATCCGAAACTTCGCAAGCTTAAATTAGTAGATACATACACTACGGGCAAGCCTATAGAACGACCTCGAGATGCACATGGATTTCTTAAAGAGAGTGAGTGAATTCTTTCGATTTGTAAGTCCGTAAATTATACTTGAATGAATATTTGAGTGTGTGGACTAATTCTCTCTTTGGTTTGTGGTGAGGGCACAGGATTTATAAAAGATTAGTTAAGTCCGAACATTTTGAGTTGACACAAGAAGTGAGTCATAGTAGGGAATGTATTGGAGTCATCTTTTGAGGTTATGATGTTAGAAGAAGTCGCACAAATATTTTAAATAGTCTTGGCATGGGTCTACTTTTGAAGAAAGATGTCAACAGTTCTCATGTTGAATTCTAAGTGTTGGTATAAGCCATTGTCATTGGTATGATACTTGAGTATATTTTGAAAATGTGTTTCTTGCCATTGTACGTAATTTTGAAAGTTACTCGAGGACGAGCAAGAGTTTAAGTGTGGGGTGTTGATAAACAGCCAAAAATGCCTATTTTTGGTGTACTTTCATATCATAACTTGTGTGGTTATGGTAGGTTACATGAGATTTTATAGTGAATTATAGTGCATTCTTATGTGTAGTAGCAAGTTGGACGAAAAGGTAGCAAAATAAGTTGATTCGGGACCAAAAGACAAAAGAAGGACTTTGCTCGTTTACTATCACATGCACACGAAAGAGTGAACGAGCTAGATGAGGAAAAGCTTGAGAAAATAAACAGCGGATTGTAGCAAAAAGGCATGGAAGTGGACGAGAGATCTAGAAGGAAAAGAAAAAGAGAAGCACTTCGCTCGTTCACTCTCGCGTGCGCACGGGAGAGTGAATGAGCTAACCTAAAAGGTTGTTCTAAAGTGGGTTTGTATTATTTTCACCCCAAGCTAATCCTATCCCATATAAATAGTCTCTAAACTCACTTTTTTAGAGGATCAAACGAGAGGAGTCAAGAACACAGTGAAAAGAGCAAGGCGGAGAATTCTTCTACGAGTTTTTCAATTTCTTCTTCATATTTCCATTGTTGGTTATGACTTTTTATATTGTAATCTTACATAATATTATGAGTAGCTAAACCCTTCATCTAGGGTTTGATGGAACCTATTGGAGGATGATTTTCTACTACGTCTAATATAGATTTGCCTTTGATTTTTCTCTACTTGTTCAACTATATTTTCATTGTTGTTGATTGAAGAGCTCGCAATTAACTGTGCCTATTTAGTGTGTATATTGCTCGAGAGAGAGTAAATATTTAGGTAGTTAGTGAGCAACACTACTCCTAACGTATTTGAGAGATCAATATGGAGGGTTTAAAGGCGGGATTAGAGATAACGAAACCTTGGTGCGATCGTAGTGAGTGGTGAATTAGTGCCAGCTAGCGTAGTTCGAGAGAATATGTCTAGTAAATTGTGGTAGTTACTCGAGAGAGAGAGGTACGACACCTAAAGTACTCACGATCGGTAGAGAATACTTAGGCGAATTTACAGGAAACGTGATGGGGGATATTCCGACAATAGGAAAACTCATAACCCTAGAATTTTTCCAATCTTGTCTACAATATTTACTCTGTTAGTTATAAACTACTGCATCTTAGTTACTTTTCTTTAGTCATTAAACATTCAAATTGTTATTTAATATTTCTGAAGGTTGAATACTTGCATTTGTGCGAAACTAGTGGTTGTAATTAGTAGGTTAATTCCCTGTGCGATTCAACTCCGGACTTGTAAATCGGATTATATTTGCAACTACTGCTAGACCTCTTATGAGGCATAGTTAGGCGTAATTAATGGCGAATAATTCGTTAGCCATAAAAGATGGTTTTGGGGAAACATCTCTTTGTTATGCTGTCAGTTTGGCAACTTAGATTCTGCAAAAATTCTTGTCACTAAAAACCCCAATTTGCCTAATTTTGAATCCAAATATGGTCTTTACCTCATTCAAGTTGCAGCTAAATATGGTTACAAATATGTGGATCTCGTTCATTTCTTCTTCAGTGACATAAACCTGACGTTTGAACAATGTCCTAAAGTTTGAACTATGTTTGTGACGACCCGATAGGTCATTTTGAGTTTTAGCCCTTATTTCCGTGTTCCAAGATCTCTATTATCTCAATTTGATGTTTCTAGATTTACATGTCTAGTCCGTGTCTTTTTCCAGAAAGAAAACATGATTTTTGGCTTTTGAAATACTTGGGTTGACTACGGTCAATATATTATGAAAACGACCCCCGATCGGTATTTTGAAGATTTCGGTAGGTCCGTATCATAATTTTGGACTTGGGAGTATGTATGAAATTGAATTCGGAAGTCTCTAACTAGATTTGACTTGTTTTCCCAAAAGCTAGTAACTTGAAGGTCTAAATATTTCTTAGGTTTGATCATAGATTGACTTTATAGTTACCGGATTCAGATGTTAATTTCGGGACTTAGTATAGGTCCGTTTTACAATTTGAAACTTGTCTGCAAAATTTGGTGCAATTCGGAGTTGGTTGATATGATTCGGACGCTTAGTTGTAATTTTAGTTGTTCTTGAGTTTTCCTATGAAATTTCATGTGTTTTGGAGGGTTGCATTGTAGTTTTAGATGTTATTTTGATGATTTGATTATGCTAACGAGTTTGTATAATATTATTATACTTGTGTGCATGTTTGGTTTAGAGCCCGAGGGGCTCCGTTGAGTTTCGAACGCATTTCGGATGAGTTTGAGTTGGTTGAAGACTGCTTGTGTGTTTCAGTTCTGGTATTGAGCTGCATGTCTCTCACATGCGATGACCTATTCACAAATGCGAACTCCGCTTTTGCGAAATTGAGCTCGCAATTGCAATAGGGGACCGAGCAGGGTAGACTTCGCATTTGCGAAGAAATGTTCGCAAATGCGGACATCTCAGACTTCGTTTTTGTGATGGCTTTGTCGCATTTGCGACTGAGCACTGGGCCAAGGCACGTTCCCAAATGTGAACCTTTGGTCGCATTTATGGTTGGACTGGCATCGCATTTGTGATGGTTTTGTCGCAATTGTGGCTACATCAGGCTGGGGAACAGTTTGCATTTGCGACCTGTTTTATGCATTTACGGGCATCGCATTTGCGAACAATCTAGAGGCATTTGTGGGCATCAAACTGTTCAAAAGGCAAAGCCATGGTTAATTGATTGTTTGGTTGCGGAGTGAGGTAAGTGTCATGATTAACCTTGACTTGAGGGATTAGGAATCATTGGTTTGTTTGCTACGTGAATTATGTGCGGGAATGACGTATATGTGAGGTGACGAGTAAATATGCGTTGTTATTGGGTTAAAGCATGCGGGTGTGAATTGTTTCTTGTTCTAAGTTGTTTATTTCACTTTGATTTTAATGCTTAGGTTAGATTATTACTTTTAATTATTTGCCTCATATTTATTGTTTATATTTTAAGATGTCGTGAATTTTGGAAGTTGAATTTGTTATCATGTCTCCTTAATTGAAGTGAAATTGTTTCCCGCCTTGAATTTATTATTTCGATATGTATTGTTGATTGATTAGGAAGAGTGAAAAGCACGAAGGGTGTTGCCGTGATTTATTTGAATTCATTATCATATGTTGAAAGATTGAGAGAGTAAAAGCACGAAAGGTGATGCCGTACCGGTGCGTAAAAGGACGAAGGGTGACGTCATTCCATTTTATTTATGATATCACATAATGAGGATGAGAGTAAAAGCACGAAGGGTTTACTTGGTTTTATTGTTGTTTATTTCGGAAGGTGTTATTGTGTGATTTCGCACTTGCCATTTTTATGATATTTCTCCTTTCGCATGTCCCCTCCTAGTTAATATTTTATCCTTCTACTTGTTATTTTGCTGCTTTATATATATATATATATATATATATATATATATATATATATATATATATATATATATATATATATATATATATATATATATATATATATATATATATATATATATATACATAGCGTCACTACCTTGTCGAGGTTAGGTTCGACACTTATGGAGTACATTCAGTCAGTTGTACTCATACTACACTTCTGCACTTCTTGTGTGAATACTGATATTGGTCCCAGCGGTGCTTAGAGGTGTGTCTGCTCGGATTATAGCTGCTTCAGAGACTTGAGGTATAGTTGTTGGCGTTCGCAGACCCTAAAGTCCCCTTCTATTTCCTATCTTTACTGTTTCTCTCATTCGAACAATTATATTTATTTCAAACTATACTTGTAGACTTCTAGTTGCTCATGTACTAATAACACCAGACTTATGAGATTTGAGTTAGACCATGTTATGTTAAGGGTTTATTTCATGTATTTCAACTTTAATCTTCGTTAATAATTATTATTATTCTATTTTGAACTGTTTAATTAGTAAAATGGTTAACTAATATTGGCTTGCCTAGCAAGTGGATGTTAGGCTCCATCACAACCCCGAGGCTGGGATTCCGGGTCGTGACAAGTTGGTATCAGAGTACAAGGTTGGTTAGCTCTCACGAGTCATGAGCAAGCTTAGTAGATTCTAGAGGATCGATATGGAGACGTCTGTACTTGTCTTCTAGAGGCTATGGAGATTTAAGAAAAATTTCACTTCTTTCTTTCCTGTCGTGCGATTGAATTCTATCATTGATGTTTGAATCATTCCATTCTTATTCTTTGGTAAATGGTGAGAACACGCACAACATCTATAGTCGTGTAGGAGTTAGAGCCCCTGTTGAAGCCACTACTAGTGGTAGGGGCCAGGGCTGAGGCAGAGGTAGAGCTTAGCCTAGAGCTCATGCAGCAACACCCACTGTGTAGCCTCAGATTCATCATGAGGAGATCCCAGCTTAGACCGCACCAGTGAGACCCGCTTAGGTCCTGGGGGGATTTATAGCCACTCCCGCGCTCCAGGATGCTCTAGTCCGCTTGGTGGGCCTTATGGAGAGTATGGCCCAGACCAATGCATTTCTGGTGTCACCGACTGTCTCTCAGGCTCGGGGAGGAGCACAGACTCTCTCTACTCACACTCCGGAGCAAAATGGATCCCATATATCAAACTCCAACAGTTCCGCCCACTGGGATGGTAGTTCAGCTGATTATTGCTACACAGACGGGGGAGAGACCTGCAATGTCTTATGAGGGACTAATGAAGTTGGATAAGTTCACAAAGCTCTTACCTATTTACTTCAGAGGTGCACATTTTGAGGACCTACAAGATTGTTTGGACCGTTGCTATAAGGTGATGAGCAATATGGGTATTGTTGAGTCCAATGGGGTAGACTTTGCAATGTTTCAGATGATCGGTTTGGCCAAGAGATGGCGGCAGGGTCATGTGCCAGTTTACCACCATACACTTGGGATCCATTTTTACAGTTGTTTCTGGAGAAGTTTATTCCTTTCACTTTGAGAGAAGAGTATCGCAGGTAGTTTGAGCGCCTTTAGCAGTTTAGCATGACTATTACCCAATATGAGACTTGATTTGTGGACCCGGCTCACCATGTAGTTATCTTACTCCCTATTGAGAGGGAGAGAGTGAGTAGATCCATTGATGGACTTACTTTCAGTATTAGGCTACAGATGGCAAGGATACCGGAGATGATATTTCCATTCATAGGGCCTTAGAGATTTCTAGATGGATCGAGATGGTTCGTGGTCAGGATAGGATGGCGGTATCTAATAAAAGGCCCCATCATTTTGGTATCTTCAGTGGTGCCTCATCTGGAGGCAGAGGTTCTCCTCCAAGGCCGATTCAGTCAGCTCTCCAGGCATCCCATAGTGCTTCAGGTAGTCGTGGTTCATATGGGTATCGAATGGAGCAGCCAGCCTAGAGTGCACCTTCAGCTCCCATCAGTGCACGCCAATTCAGAGCTATCACAGTGAGTATCCGGGTCGTCAGGGTCAGTTTCAACTTCTGCAACTGAGGGATTGCTATACATGTGGAGATCTGAGGCACGTTGCTAGATATTACGCTAGGTCACATAGAGGCATGAAGCTGCAAAGTTCTTGTGCCGTGGATTTGGCACCAGTTGCTTCACCGCCCGCCTAGCCAGCTAGAGCCGGGGTTCAGACTGTTAGAGGTAGAGGTCAGGCAGCTAGAGATGGTGATTAGGCCGTTAGAGGTGGAGTTCAGCCATTTAGAGGTCGCCCGAGGGGCGAAGGTCAGAGTGCGGCCCAGCCCTATTTTATGCATTACCAGCCAAACCTGAGGTAGAGTTATCTGACGTCGTCATTACAAGTATTACGTCGATGTGCTATAGAGATGCCCCAATTATATTTGATCTGGGCTCTACTTATTCAGATGTGTCATCCTATTTTGCTTCATATCTGGTTATGCCTCATGATTCTTTGAGTACTCCTATCTATGTGTCCACGCCTGTGAGAGATTTTATTATTATAGATCATGTTTATCGCTCGTATGTGGTTTCTATTGGGATCCATGAGACTAGTATAGATCTCCTGCTTCTTGATATGGTAGACTTTGATGTTATTTTGGGCATGGATTGGCGGTCACCTTATCACTCTATTCTGTATTATCACACCAAGACGGTGACATTAGACATGTCGGGGTTGCCTCGATTAGATTGGAGAGGGACTTTTGGCCATTCTACTAGAAGGGTTATCTCGTATGTGAAGGCTCGGCATATGGTCAGAAGGATTGTCTAGTATATTTGGCTTATATCCGTAATCCTAGTGAGGAGGTTCCTTCCATGGATTCAATACCAGTTGTGCGCGAGTTTCCAGAAGTACTTCCTACCTATTTGTCGGGGATGCCACCAGCAGAGATATCGACTTCTATATTGACTTGGCTCCAAGCACTCATCCCATTTCCATTCCACCATACCGTATGGTCCCAGTTGAGTTGAAGGAATTGAAGGACCAATTGCAGGAATTGCTTGATAAGGGATTTATTAGACCTAGTGTCTCGCCTTGGGGCGCACCGATGTTATTTGTGAAGAAGAAGGATGGGACGATGAAGATGTGTATTGATTAACGGCAGTTGAACAAAGTCACTATCAAGAAGTATCCTTTGTCGAGGATTTGTAACTTATTTGATCAGCTCCAGGGTGCCAAAGTATTTTCGAAGATTGATTTTAGATCTAGCTACCATCAGTTGAAGATTAGGGCATCGGATGTCCCTAAGACAGCTTTTTGGACTCGGTATGGGCATTATGAGTTCCTAGTGATGCCATTTGGCTTGACAAATGCCCCAGCAACATTTATGGATTTGATGAACCAGGTATTCAAGCCCTATTTGGATTCTTTTATGATCGTGTTCGTTGATGATATTTTGATTTACTCCTACAGTCGAGAGAAACATGAGCAGAATCTTCGGGTTGTACTTCAAACCTTGAGGGATAGTCAGTTGTATGCCAAGTTTTCAAAGTGTGAGTTTTGGTTAGACCCGGTTGCCTTTTTGGTCCATGTTGTATCTTCCGAGGGAATTGAAGTGGATCATAAGAAGATTGAGGCAGTTCAAAACTGTACTAGACCTACTTCAGCTACAGAGATTTAGAGCTTTCTGAGTTTGGCTGATTATTATTACTGATTTGTGGAGAGGTTTTCATATATCGTAGCCCCATTGACTAGATTGACCCCGAAGGGTTCCTTTTTCAGATGGTCCTATGAGTGTGAGTTGATCTTTCAGATGCTCGAGACTGCTTTGACTACAGACTTAGTGTTGGTGTTGCCCACAGGTTCAGGATCTTACACAGTGTATTGTAATGCATCACTTATTGGGCTAGGTGCATTATTGATGCAGGACGGCAGGGTGATTGCATACGTGTCTCGGGAGTTAAAGTTTTATGAGAAGAATTACCTTGTTCATGACTTAGATTTAGCAGTCATTGTTCACGCACTGAAGATTTGGAGGCACTATCTGTACGACATTCATTGTGAGGTCTATACCGACCATCGGAGCCTCCAGCATCTGTTCAAACAGAAAGATCTTAATTTGCTACAGCGGAGATAGTTAGAGTTTCTAAAAGACAATGATATCACCATATTGTATCATCCGGGGAAGGACAACATGTTAGCCGATGCATTGAGTAGACAGGCGAAGAGTATGGGTAGTTTGGCATACTTACTTGTAGTTGAGAGGCCACTAGCCATGGATATTCAGGCTTTAGCCAATCGATTTGTGAGATTAGATATTTCGGAGCCCAGCCGTATTTTTGCTTGTATGGTGGCACAATCTTCGTTATTGGAGTGTATTAAGGCTCATCAGTTTGATGACCCTCACTTGTTGGTGTTGAAGGATACGATACAGCAGGGTGGTGCAAAGGATGTTGTGATTGGTGATGATCGGGTTATGCGGCTTCAGGGCTGAATTTGTGTTCCAAATGTTGATGGGTTGAGTGATTTGATTATTGAGGAGGCGCACAGTTCGTGCTATTCTATTCCCCCAGGTGTCACAAATATGTATCATGACTTGAAACAACACTATTGGTGGCGCAGAATGAAGAAAGACATCATCATTTGTGTATCTCGGTACTTGAATTGTCAACAGGTGAAGTATGAACATCAGAAACCGGGTGGGCTAACTCAGAGATTGGAGATACCAGAGTGAAAGTAAGAGCGCATCACTATGGACTTAGTTTTAGGCTTGCCACAGACCTTGGATAAGTATGATGCAATCTGGGTTATTGTGGACCGGTTGACTAAGTCCGCGCATTGCATTTCGGTGGTGTCCACTTATTCTTCAGAGAGGTTAGCTCAGATTTTACATTCAGGAGATTATCCGCCTGCACGGCGTGCCCATTTCCATCATTTATGATCGGAGCACTCAATTCACATCACATTGTTTGAGAGCCGTGCAGCATGAGTTGCGCACGCTGGTTGAGCTCAGCACAGTGTTTCATCCTCAGACGGACGGACAATCCGAACGCACCATTCTGATCTTATAGGACATGTTGAGTACTTGTGTTATAGATTTTGGAGGTTCATGGGACCAGTTCTTACCTCTTGCAGAGTTCGCCTACAACAACAACTACTAATCGAGTATTCAGATGGCGCCATATAAGGCCTTATATGGGAGGCGATGTCGTTCATCGATTGGTTGGTTTGAGCCCGGAGAGGCTAGGTTATTGGGCACTGATTTAGTCTGGGATGCTATGGAAAAGGTTAAGTTGATTAAGGATCGACTTCATACAGCTCAGTTTAGGTAGAAGGGTTATGTAGACAGGAAGGTTCGGGCTGCCTACAAGCTTGCATTTCCTCCTAGCCTATCTGCAGTACATCTGGTATTCCATATTTCCATGCTTCGGAAGTATCGTGAGGACAACTCGCATGTTTTAGCCTTCAGCACGGTTCAGCTTGTTGAGAATTTAGAATATGAGGAGGAGCCGCTGGCTATTCTAGCCCGGCAGGTTCGACTGTTGAGGTCTAAAAGTTTTTCGTCAGTAAAAGTGCAATGGAGAAGTCTGCCGATCGAGACAGCTACGTGGGAGTCCGAGTCCGATATGCGGAGTAGATGCCCCCTCCTATTCACCAGTCTAGGTACTTTTCTATGCGCGTCCTAGGTCGAATATTTCTTTTAGAGGTGGAGAATGTGAAGACCCGATAGATCGTTTTGAGTTCTATCCCTTATTTCCACGTTCCGAGACCTCTATTAGCTCTATTTGATGTTTCTCAATTTGCATGCGCAATCTGTGTCTTTTTCCAAAAAGCTTTTATGTGAAAATTCAAAGAAAACATGATTTTTGGCTTTAAAAATAACTTGGGTTGACTGCGGTCAACATTTTGTGAGTTTTGACGATTCCGGTAGGTCCGTATCATGATTTTGGACTTGGGCAATTGTACAGAATTGAATCGGAAGTCCCTAACTTGATTAAATTTATTTTGCCGAAAGCTAGTAACTTGAGGGTTTAAATATTTCTAAGGTTTGACTGGAGGTTGACTTTATAGCTACCCGGTTTGGATTTTAGTTCCGGGACTTGGTATAGGTCCGTTTTTCTATTTGAAACTTGTCTCCAAAATTTGGTGCAATTCGGACTTGGTTTGATATGATTCGGACGCTTAGTTGTGATTTCAGTTGTTCTTGAGATTTCCTTTGAAATTGCATGTGTTTTGAGGGTTGATTTGTAGTTTTAAATGTTATTTTGGTGATTTGATTGCGCAAGCGAGTTTGTATGATGTTATTACACTTGTGTGCATATTTGGTTTGGAGTCCGAGGGGCTCGGGTGAGTTCAGATGCATTTCAGATGAGTTTGAGTTGGTTGAAGACTGTTGTGTGTTTCAATTCTGGTGGTGAGTTGCAGGTCTCGCATTTGCGATGACCTGTTCGCAAATGCGAACTCCGCTTTTGCGAAGTTGAGCTCACAATTGCGATAGGGAAGTGGGCAGGGTAGACTTCGCATCTGCGAAGAAATGTTCGCAAATGCAAACATCTTAGACTTCGCTTTTGCGATGGCTTAGTCGCATTTGCGACTAAGCATTGGGACAAGGCAGGTTCGCAAATGCGAGCCTTCGATATCATTTGTGGTTGGATGAGCATCGCATTTGCGATGGTTTTGTCACAATTGCGACTATAGCAGGTTGGGGAACAATTCGCATTTGCGACATGTTTCTCGCATATGCGGGCATCGCATTTTCGAACAATTGTTCGCAAATGCGACACCTGCAGTTGTGTAAAAGATGGGGAAATCAAGACTTAGCTCATTTTACTCCATTTCTCAACCCTAAACACTCTAGAGGCGATTTTTCAAGAGAATTGTCTTCCCAATATCATTGGTAAGCAACTTTAATTCATTTCTTTTCAGTTACTCATTACTTTTCATGTGTTTTCAACATCAAATATAGGATTTTCATGGTAGAAATTAGGAATTTGGATAGAAATTGAGAATTTTGTAAAATTGAGATTTACAAATTGAAGTCATATTTCGAAACAAATCACATAATCGGTCTCGAGGGTGAATGGGTAATCAGATTTTGGTCCGAACCTCTGGTTTTGACCAAGCGGGCCCAGGTCTAAAATTGATATTTAGACCTCAAATTGAAGTCAGATTTCGAAACAAATCACAAAATCGGTCTCGGGGGTAAATGGGTAATCAGATTTTTGTCCGAACCTCGGGATTTGACCAAGCGAGCCCAGGATTGACATTTGTTGATATTTTCAAAAATGATCCAAATTGAACCTTTTTGATTAATGGATAGTTTCTAAAGCTTATTTAAACTGTTTGATCGATAATTTACTAGATTTGGTTGGTTTGGAGACTTGTTCAAAAGGCAAAGCCGTGGTTGGTTGATTGTTTTGACTGTGGAGTGGGGTAAGTATCGTGGTTAACCTTGACTTGAGGGATTAGGACTCGTTGGTTTATTTGCTACGTGAATTATGTGTATGAATGACGTATATGTGAGGTGACGAGTATATATGCATTGTTATTAGGTTAAAGTATGCAAGTGTGAATTGTTTCTTGTTGTAAGTTGTTTATTTGACTTTGATTTCCATACTTAGGTTAGATTATTACTTTTAATTATTTGCCTCATATTTATTGTTTATTTTTGAAGATGTTATGAATTTTGGAAGTTGAATTTGTCATCATGGCTCCTTAATTGAAGTGAAATTATTTCCTGCCTTGCATTTATTATTTGGATTTGTATTGTTGATTGTTGATGAAGAGTGGAAAGCACGAAGGGTGCTGCTGGGCCGGTGAGTAAAAGCACGAAGGTTGATGCCATGCCATTTTATTTATGATATCACATGATGAGGACAAGAGTAAAAGCACGAAGGATGATGTCATGGCATCTTTAATTCATTACCTCATTTGATTCTTGGATCTGTGATTTACTTGGTTATATTGTTGCTTATTTCGGAAGGTGTCATTTTGTGATTTTATACTTGCCGTTTTTATGATATTTCTCTTTCGCATGTCCCCTCCCAGTTAATATTTTATCGTTCTACTTGTTATTTTACTGCTTTGTATATATATCTGTACAGAATTTTTACGTAGGTGTCTTGTCATAGCCTCATCACTACCATGTCGAAGTGAGGCTCGACACTTACGAAGTACATTGGGTCGGTTGTACTCATACTATACTTCTGCACTTCTTGTGCAGATACTGGTATTGGTCCCAACGGTGTTTATATGTGCGTCTGCTCGGATCATAGCTTCTTCGGAGACTTAAGGTAGTGCTGCTGACGTTCACAGACCCTGAAGTCACCTTCTATTTCTTATCTTTATGGTTTATCTTATTCGAACAGTTGTATTTATTTCAAACTATACTGTATACTTCTAATTCCTCATGTACTGATGACACTAAACTTCTTGGATTAGAGTTAGAATGTGTTATGTTAAGGATTTATTTCATGTATTTCAGCTTTAATCTTCGTTAATAATTGTTATTATTCTGTTTTGATCTGTTTAATTATTAGCAAGTGGATGTTAGGCACCATCATGATCTCGAAGTTGGGATTACGGGTCGTGACAATATTGTTCGAACTTAGGCCTGAAGTTGAGGATATATCCAAGATTGAAATTTGAATTCCACAGTTCAAAATTCAGGACATGATGATTCCTTGAAGTTCAAACTCCACAGTTCAAAATTCAAGACATAATGTACTAAATATCGAACTCCGCAATTTAATTTTGAATTTCAAGTCTCGGTGTTCAAACTTCAGGATATTATTCAAATCTCTGACTTATTACACTTCCATGTTCCCAACAGAAGCCTACGTGAATTACAAAGATCTTGATGTAAGGATGAAAAAGAATGGTGTCACGATCCGAAATCCCAACCACGGGACCATGATGACACCTGACAGTTGCATGCTAGGAAAGCTAACATTTCCTGAAGAATTAACTAATTTAACAATATAAATGCAGAATATTGATAATTAAAGACTTAAATACTCAGAAATACATGAAATAAATCCATAAGTAACGCTGCCAACACTAATCCTAAAAATCTGGAGTCACAAGTACATGAGCGACTAGAATGCTACAAATATAGTCTGAAATGAAATACAATTGTTCGAAACCAGATAAACGGTAAAATAAGATAGGAAGGGGACTTTTGGGATTGCGAATATTGTGCAACTTTACCTCAAGTCTGCTGGATAGATCTGATATGAGCAATCTCATCTATGCGCCGCTAGGACCAATGCCGGGATATGCATAAGAAGTGTAGTATGAGTACAACCAATCGTATGAGTACAACCAGAGTCAAATCAATAATCAACCATGACTTTTCCTTTAGAATAAGCCTTCAAACCACGAGTGAAAAAGGTTCCATCTTTAACTAAATTGAAAAAGTCAACAAAAATCAACCCTGAGCTCGTTTGGTCAAAATCTGAGATTCGCACCAAATTTCGATTACCCATTCACCCCCAAGCCCGAATACGTAATTTATTTCGAAATTCGATCTCAATTCGAGGTCTAAATCTCATTAGAGGTGGCAAATGGGCTGTTTGTACTGAAGTTAGGCGGATCAATATGGGCTGAGTAAATAAATGGGCTAATGCCCAACCATGCCCAAAGTTCATTTGGGTCAAAATGGGCTAAACATTGGGTCGTAATCTAACCCGCCCAACTTGACCCAAACCTTTACATTATTCTCAACTTTTAAACAAGGGAAATTTTTATAACTACCTATGAAATTATAACTTATTATACAATCTACAACCACTAAAGGAACTATGTATTCTACAATATAGATGTTTCCATTATATAGATTACACACAGTAAGATGAATATCAGATTAAATAAGTTGTCCCACAGATACGGTTTCATCCCTATGAATAAGGAAACTAACTATCAATGATATGTAATAAAATCAATTTATTCCTAAAAGATCTCTATTTTGTTATACAGTAGTTAACCACCATTAGTAGGTTTCTTAGAGTCCATATTCCACATAAACCAATATTCATTATCATCACCACGCTACATCATTTTATAAAATAGGTATTCACTGTATTTTTCATTCTTTCAGTTTTTCTCCAACTTGAAAATTTTTTAGTTATAGTATCCTTTGTGTTTTGTGCTCTAAGAAACAATGATGAGTATATCAACACTGATTTAATGCAATAGTGTGGCAAAACGATCACATATTTGTACATGATATCACATATATAAATTTGTATTTAAATTTTAATAATATATACCATTAACATACCACTTAAACATTCTGATAAATGATATATATATAATATCATGGAGTAGTGTTGTAACAAAAGATTATATTACTATATTTATATATTAGGTATAAATAGCATATACGATATATGATATTTAATAACCTCTCGACTGCTTAAAAATTATATTACATGTCGAATTTATATATAATGGGGAAGACAATCAATAAGATGAGATTTTTCTTTTCTTTTAGCATTGATCAAGTACGTATCTCTATCTCTATGGTGAACAAGAGATTGAAGTTATAACATGTGTTAAGGTATGACTCTAAGATTGAGCGTATCTACGGGTCAAGGTTAGGCATCATTATGGGTTCATTTGGGCTGATAATTTGTGATGGGTTAACTTGTGCTAGCCCAAACTAGCCCATCTTCAATATTGATCCAGCCCAAACCCATTAAAACTTGGGTGGATTAGGCGGGTCAAACGGGTTTGGGTTAACTTTGCCACCCTTAATCTCAATTTTATAAAATTCCTAAATTCTACCCAAAATCCCTAATTTCAATCTTTAAACTACTAAATTTAAGGATAAAAATCAATGGGTGTTTATGGAAATACATCAAAGTAGATGAAAAGTATTAACCAATGAAGTTGGGATAAACATCTCTTCAAAAATCTCTCCAATCCGTGTTCTAGGTCTCAAAAATGGTGAAAGATAGTGAAATCCCGATTTCAGCTTTTAATATAACTGGGTGTCAGGTGCTCTTCGTGTTCGCGGAGCACCTGTCGTGTTCGCGAAGTATAAAGGCCAACTAGCATTCGTGTTTGCAAGGTCCTCATCGCTTTCATGAAGGCATCACCCCAGCCAAGCCTCCGTGTTCGTGTCCCAGAGGTCGCGTTTGTGATGTAGACCCCATCTGCCCTTCCTAAACATCCCCAAGCCTACGCGTTGGCGTGAGGCTTGCCGCGTTCGCGAAGGATAGTCTCT
>AWOL01S0021242.1:23534-46226 GCA_000715115.1 Nicotiana otophora
TATATATATATATATATATATACAAGATTGTTTACAAGATTGTTTACAATTGAAACTAAGGGCTATGTTTCTTGGTTATCTCCGGGGGAAGTCTCTTCTTTATCGAGCTTCCCCCCGCTCTCAAACCTGCTCTTACTCCCATCATCGTCATCATTATCATCATCGTCATCACCAGAAGCCGATGCTTTAGCATCGGCTTCAAGCTCTTTAGCCCTTTTTATCTCTTCGGAGAGATCGATACCTCGAGCATGGATTTCCTCGAGGGTCTCCCACCAAGATCGGCATTTAGCAAGTTCAGCAACCCAATGTGCTCGAGTGTTGGAAGTCTCGGTTGCCTCGCTTTTGTTTTACCTGAGCAGCTACAGCATCGGCCCGATAGATGGCCACGAATGCATCCGCATCGGCCTTTGCCTTTTCGGCGTTAGATTTGGCCTTGGCAAATTCGGAGGCCAACCGAGCCTCGAGCTCCTCTATTCTTCTTGCTTGAACCGAGCTTTTCTCCTTCATGATTCGAAGTTGGTTTTTGGCCGATGATAATTGGGCTCGAGCAGTTTCTTTTTCTGCGGTATAGCGGTTCATGCCATCTTTCCATCCCAAGGACTCTGCCCTTATCATATTAACTTCTTCACAAAGCTTCCCAATAACCTTGAGCTTCTGCTGCAATTGTGTGATCGAAATATTAGCTACCGTTCCAGAATCGAGCCCATGGGTTTTTAAGATTACCATTACCTACTCGGTCAGGTCGATCTGGTCTTGTTGAGCCTTAGCCAATTCAACACGGAGGTCCTTGATTTCTTCTTCTCATTGTCCGAAGAGGAGTCTAAGGGAGTTCCTCTCCTCCGTGACCCATCGGAGGTCGGCCTCATACCGACGCAACTCAGCTTGAGACCGAGAACACTCTTCTCGATGAATGGTTATGGCCTACGAAGAAAGATAAAAAGAAGTTAGAAAAAGAAATATCAAACATAAAAGTGGTATCAACAAAGGGAGTTAGAGCTTACACGATTTAGAGCTTGTTGCACTTCACAGAAAAGGCCCGACACACCACTAGGGCCAGCAGCGTCCTCGACCCCAGTAAAACAATCGCAAAAGGGGTACTCCCCTTCATGAGATCGGTTCATCTCGAGGGCCCCCAAAGCTTGGGCCTCCCGAATTGCCCCTTCGGAAAAGGCAGGGAGAGTGGGCGAGTCTCCAATTACTATTGCCTCAAGCGACTAGCTTGGCGTATTCTCCTCAGTTCGGAGAGCTTTGGGACCGGCCCCTTCTAATATACCCACTGTTTATTGACTTCGATAGGAAGTATCCTCGATCTCTAATGATTCGGGGACTCTGCCCGAACCTTCCTTTGATATCTCCTCTGTCCGAGGCGGAGCTTTATAAATCACCATCGATTCAGCTGCCTTTGGGGCATCCATGGTTTTCTTTATTCGGGCCACCAGCACGGACCCGTCGTTTTCTTCTTCGTCTTCATCCCTTATACGCAGAACTGATTCTACGCTTAAAGGAATGGTATTCTTTCTCGTCTTACGAGCCATCCTCGTCTTCGGATTTGGATCTTTAGAAGCGGAGGCCCTTTTTCTCTTATTATCCTTCACTGGCTTTGGAACAAAGACCGAAGCCTCTTCCTCGACGGAAGAGGGCCTCAAAACCGCATCTTTTCTCATACCTACATACAGGAAAATTGATTTTTAAGTATATGGAAAACATCTCGTTCGAACTACCAAAGATACGAGAAAGGGGCTTACCATGATTTTTGGCCTCCCATCGGGCCTTTGACAAATCACACCATGAGCGCTCGACATATTTGGAGGTTGAAGCCAGATCTCGTACCCAATTCTTGAGATCGGGAACTGCATCGGGCATCCAGGGAACCTCTGCATCACAAAAAGGGGATATCGGTGAGAAAATAAATGAAAGGGTAAAATAGTAGGAGATAACAGCAGAATTACACTTACGCTTCATGTTCCACTCCCCGGGAAAAGGCATCTTTTTAGTAGGAATCAGGCCCGAAGTCCTTACTCGAACGAACCTACCCATCCAGCCTCAATCCATATCCTTGTCTATGCTCGAGAACAGAACCTTGGTAGCCCGACGCTGAAGTTTTATTAACCCGCATCGAAAGAGGTGAGGGCAGTACAATCGGATAAGATGGTCGAGGGTAAAAGGCATCCCCTCGATTTTGTTCACAAAGTATCGGATCAAAATAATGATCCGCCAAAAAGAA
The DNA here is from genome assembly GCA_000715115.1 of Nicotiana otophora. Classification (NCBI taxonomy): domain Eukaryota; kingdom Viridiplantae; phylum Streptophyta; class Magnoliopsida; order Solanales; family Solanaceae; genus Nicotiana; species Nicotiana otophora. The sequence continues at coordinate 25,759 of AWOL01S0021242.1, forward strand.
GGATTTGGCCTAGGGTTATTTGGTATTGACAACAGAAATCAATAATAATGGGGTCGAGGGGACCTAACTTGAAAGGGTAAGTATACACACTTAAAACCCTTTCACGTAAGTGGTGATATCTTCGTCAGAAGACTGGATTACTATTTATTTGTTCTCCCAATTGCAATCTTTCTTTAGCTGTTTGAGGTGCCTCTCAGTTATCGAACACATATACCTCGATACTGGCTCACATCGGCTGAGAACCGATGAGCCTTTATCGACCTTAAAATCAGAGGTAAGAACACATGCCCCAGGAATGCACTCCTCAGGTCGTGGCTTTACCAGTATTTTATCGGTGCCAGGTTGTGAAGAAGAAGCTTTCTCTTTATGAAGAATGGTTTGTGATATTTTCGCCATTTTTGAATTTAAAGATCGAGAATTGAAGAAGGTGACAAAGATTTGGTGTTTTGAAGAAGGATTTTGCAGAGAAGAATCACAGATTTGCGAATGAACTCAGAAGATACAAAAGAGAACTTGAAAAATTTGGAAGATTGAAGATGTAAAAGTGATAAATGGTAAAAGGAAGGGCTATTTATAGATTGAAGCAATGGCGGTGCAATATCAGCGGTGGCCGACCATCATCTGACACGCATTAAATGTCTTGGTAAATTAAACCGGCGGGATAGCTATCATGTACGTCATGGTCGGGCTCGATGCAAACGTTAGTGCATATCCAATCGAGCTATTGAGAAATCATATCGTTTCTCACCACATCCTTCCCGAAAAATAAGGAGACTATCTATATACGGTCAAAATTGATTTCGGCCTTCGTACGATTGATCGAGATAGGATCATAATGGACTAAAAGAAGACTTCATAATATCGAGATGGGTTCCGAAGATGGCATGAACGAGCTTCAAATTTTAGGTACAGGTCAAACACCGAGTTCGAAGTCATTACGAGCTCGGGTTTGAATCGAACTATGATAAGATGTTATGGAATCAAGCTTAAGGGTCAAAGGCCAACCGAGCCCGAGTCATTACTAAACCCCGAGTCGGCATCGAGCTCAAATCCGCATCGAGCTCTAAAACTAATACCGACCAACATCGAGTCAGATCAAGCTCGAGCTCACAGACAAGAGCCGTTACAACCGCACTAAGGAAGAGAATCTCGGCGAGAATTAGGAAAAGACTGATTTATCATGGGTTTCCCACTATGTATTTTTAATTATATCTAAAGTAGGATCCTCCACTATAAAGAGCATGACTACATTTCTGTAATGAAGAGTTTTTTGCTTACATTGTAACTCAAATGCCATACACTCCTATATTGAAGAGTTATTCTTTTTAGCTTCATATATTGATTCATCTTGCTTAGTCCCTAAATCATCTTCTTTCCAACCTTGCTTATTTTTCATTCTTTACAGTCCATATTTGATATTTTCTATTTATCCTTATGATTTGTGTCAAGTTATACCACATACCCTTAGAGCTACGTACAAATTCAACTCTATCCGTTTTTCGGGTAAGCATAACAACAACAATAACAACCCAGTATAATCCCACTAGTGGAGTCTGAGGAGGGTAGTGTGTACGCAGACCTTACCCCTACCCTGAGGTAGAGAGGCTATTTCCGATAGACCCTCGGCTCCCTCCCTCCAAGAACTCCCCACCTTGCTCTTGGGGTGACTCGAACTCACAATCTCTTGGTTGGAAGTGGATGGTGCTTACCAAACATAGTTATTACTAAATAATACTTAATTAATGCACATTCTCATTTAGTTTGTCACTCAACGATAATAAATGCAAACATCAAGTGAAGAAGTTTATATTAGTATGATTGGTGCACACCTCTATCACTATTTTCAAATCTTGAATTCGCCAGAATTTCTTTTCTCTTTTTTTGCTTTTAATAAAAGTTCTAATTCGAGATAAATACTCTTATTATGATTATGGTTATGCAGTAAAAACTGGTTGGCTGGTGCTAAAGATGACTGACATTAAAGGCGATTAATGGTAGTGCTCTTTCGTGGATGTTGATGTGAGAATCTATATCGGTAACGGATAAATATAGTAATAAAATATCACATTTACATGAAATTGTTAATTAATGCAAAACATATTCTTAATGATATTAAATCCACTTAATTAGTTCAGAACTTCAGATCTGAATAATTGAATTTAAATCCAATCTTTCATGGAGTAAAAATATAATACTGGCCTTAGTTTCTTGTCAACTTCTTCGAAAGATTCACGTTCTACGTACAGTGTATGTCACGGCATCGCAAAGCGTAATTATACAATATGAATTGCTGAAACTGTCTGTGGTCCCACCTTAACTCGGCTGCTAATCTGGTTGCATACTATGTAATTGTTTGAAATGACGAATATATAGCGGTGTAAAATAAACTGGGATCCAGAAAGGTTGGGACATCTAGCCACATAAGTATTAACTATTTAATTGGTTATAATTAAGTGGGGCATTTTAAATGTTACATTGCATTATAAATTTTTCGTTTTATGTAATTCTTTGACGTCTACGTCTATTGCTCACTATAAAAATCTTAACCTCACTGCTCCTCCACCACTTAGAAATTAAAATTTAATTCACGCCAATCATCTCAATCGTCACTTGCCTAAGCACAATAAATTAAAATAGAAGTGAGAAAAAAAATAACAGAATATATGAGTATGCACATGGTGTGAACAGTAAAGATTCTTGAGAATCAAGATGATTTCATACTAACATGAATCGAATTATCCTAATTATAATTAAGGTTTAGGTTTCCTAGGGGCGAGCACCCTCCACTTTTAACCAAGAGGTTGTGAGTTCGAGTCATCCCAAGAGCAATGTGGGAGTTCTTGAAGGGAGGGAGCCGAGGGTATATCGGAAACAGTCTCTCTACCCCATGGTAGGGGTAAGGTCTGCGTATACACTATATTTCCCAGATCCCATTATTGAGATTATACTGGGTGGTTTTCCAGATCCCATTATTGAGATTATACTGGGTAGTTGTTGTTGTTGTTTAAAGTAAAGTAGCTAGTTCTAATTGACATTTCGCCCTCAATGCATTACTACTAATGTTTCAGTAGAAACTAATGTTTTTTAATGAGTACACTTGGAGAATCTCTTGCTCTCCCTTTCGCCTATCAAATGTACATCTATAAATAGTAACCCAATTCAAAACTTTATCCTAGACGAAGAACCTACTATGACCTAATCAAAGAAAAACTAATTAGCTCTATATATCATCATAACGCACATCATGCTTATGTTTGATCACTACTAGAATATGTTGAGAAAACTTAAATCTAGTCTAAATGGCTTTCCACAAACCACTTAAAAAGAATTTCTTTTTGAAAAAGCAAACAGCAAGAATGTCTGATCTCACGAGGAACCAAGAGTCTTGGTTTTTAACGATCTTGTGGCAAGATTCTTGCCTTGTGGTGTTGTTACATATTGTAAAGGGGTCAACTTAGGGATCTTTAAAGTAGCTAGGCAGTAGTATTAAAGGAGGAAAATAAACTGTGGGACATTTACAAATATTAATATATTCATGGATAAGAGATTTCTATTTTTGTTTAACAATTCATGAATATCCAAAGGTCATTACTGATCCGACTAATCCAAATTCGTGTTGGGTAGGCCCACTAATGAAGTAAATCACTCTCTACCTAAATGTTTTTCATCCATTCTTAAGGCTCAAACTCGAAAGGTTTAATTAAAAGTGCAGGAATTTCAACTCTCGCGCTATACCACTCCATGGCCATGGATAAACTTAAAACTTATGCTTTTATATCCCATTCAAGGAAACTATACTTAATGTATTAGGTAAAATATGTTATGGAACATGGCCACCCAAGAAGGAGATATGCGGAACCTAGCCGGGAGGACTAAAAACCGGACACAGATATCTCGCTTGTCACCGAAAAAGATAATATTCGTGAAGGCATTGCATACTCTGCACCCGGTAGCATTCAATGAGGAATATTCCACAACATTAAAGAGCAACGACCCGTTATAGAGAATTTAACATTTATGTTCACCGTTACGTCTTCATCAATGCTCCTCATAATTCACATTAAAGAAGGGTACGACCCTAGTACCTTCTTCATAGGTATAAATAATAAGCTCAGTGATCATTGTAAGGGATACAAATTTTCTGGCTAACTTATACTACATTATATACAGAATTTTAATATCATTTCGCTTTCTCGCTTTTTGATCTCATCATTATTGTGTCCGAAAACCCTGTTCCCGGACTCGTCAGTTCTGTCATTTCATCTATATTCTAAATTTAAGTATTTTATATTTCATCAGTTATTTCGTTACTTTTTGGATCGAATTAATTCACTTGTTTAGAAACTACGAATAAATTCAACAGTACTGTTTTACGGGTAAACAGTTTGGCGCCCACCGTGGGGCCTAGACAGTCGTGTAATTTAATTGATCCTTGCCATTTTTACTAACAAGCTTTCATCGTTTTGTCTTAGCAAAAATCACAAAAAAATGGCAGACAATACTGTTAACAACACTCCCAATCCTAAAATTCAAGGGGAACATCCTCATTTCGAGGATTCAATCAGTGACACTCGCAATGAGGGGAATGACGCCACGCCGGTGCATGACAGGTGGTACCCTCGACAGGTTCGGAAAACAACTCCTGATGACACTGATGATGAGCATGTAGCGGATGCAGTAAGGGTCCTGCAAGAGCAACATGCAATCATTCTAGGCCATCTCACGCGGCAGGATCAGGTTATGACGGAGTTGAAATAGGCGCTATCTGGTGCCTCAAATAATGCAAACAGGCGAGATCCAGTTCCTCCTGATGTTCCTGTTATCCAGACGACACATAGAGTTGATAATAACACTCCTAGGGGCGAAGTTGGCTCCGACGGGGCTGGGGGGAGTAGATCTGGCCTCAACAAGGAGAACGATCCGTTCAAGGATGAACTTTTGCGGTTCATGAAGGAAGTAAACGCCCGCATGGATCAAATACTGGGCGCACCACTAGTATTAAAAGGCTCGAACTCGAAGAAATATATTCAATTATCATACAAGCCGAGTGCAACCCCAGAATTAATTTCGAAGCGGTTCAAAATTCCCGAAGTGCCAAAGTATGACGGAACTTCAGATCCATAGGAGCACATTACCACCTATACAACAGCGGTGAAAGGAAATGATTTGGCTCCTCACGAAATTAAGTCTGTGTTGCTAAAGAAATTTGGTGAGGCTCTCACGAGGGAAGCTTTAACGTGATGTTCATTATTGCGAGAGCATTCCATAGATTCCTTTGACATACTCGCGGATTCTTTCATCAAGGCCCATGCTGGCGCCCGAAAGGTACAAGCCCGAAAGGCCGATATATTCAGGATCGCACAGGGAGAATCCGAGTTATTACAAGAGTTCATTATCCGGTTCCAGAAGGAAAGAATGTTATTACCGGCAGTCCCGGATGAATGGGCAGCTGAAGCGTTCACCAAAGGTTTAAATACGAGGACTTCCTGGAAGTTGAAGGAAAGTTTGCTCGAGTTTCAAGCGACGACTTGGGCGGATGTCCACAACTGTTATGAGTCAAAAATAAGGATCGAAGGCGACCAGGTTGGCTTTCCATCGTTGACCAAAGGACGGGAGAAGAACAGAGAAAAAATGAAAGATGATATTGACACAGATAGGCGGACTTCAAGAGGCCGATTTGTGCCCTACGAGTGGCCAGAAGGTCGTAGCAGGAGCTTTCGGACAGCAGACAAGTTCACCGTTGATAGAGAGACCGATCGTGGCCGGAACAACAGATCGTTGCAGGATAAAGAAATCTCTGGGTCGCGAGATTCTTCTTATCTAAAGTTAGAAGACTATAACTTCAATGTCAGTGTGGTGGAGTTGGTATCGGCCATGAGAAATATCAAAGAGGCACAATTTACGAGACCTATGAGATTTGATCCCTGCCAGAGGGATCCCAATTTATGGTGTGAATACCATGGCACTAACGGCCATTGGACTGGGGACTGCCGACACCTCCGGGAAGAAATGGTAACATTGTTAAAGAATGGTCACCTCAAAGAATTCTTGAGTAACCGAGCTAAAAACAATTATGGTCGGAACAGGGGCGACGCAGAAACCTTGAAAGCAGGAGAAGAACCCCCACGCCAAACGATCAACATGATCTTCGGAGAGAATGAGATTAATAGGGTCACCTTGTCGGCAGCGAAGAAGATAAAGTATCGATAACTCATAATAAGAGTCTCCGGGAAAACGATATCATATTTCCGGACGAATATGCAGACATATTACTGCTACCGCACAATGACACACATGTAATATCTTTAAATGTGTTAGATTTTAAAATTAGACGTGTATTAGTGGATCCGGGAAGTTCAGCTAATATCATACAATGAAGAGTACTGGAGCAAACTAAACTTACTAGAAGCATTATCCCGACAACCAAACTCCTCGCTGGGGTTCAACCTTGCAGGCGTGACAACCCGGGGAGAAATTATACTGCTCACGAATGTTGAGTGATTAACGAAGACAACTCTCTTCGAAGTGGTAGATGGAGACATAGGGTATAATATCATCTTGGGAAGACCATAGCTGCACGGGATAAAAGTTGTGCCTTCAACATATCACCAATTGTTAACGTTTCTGACACCCGAGGGGATCAAATAGATAAGGGTTGATCAACCGGCAGTAAGAGAGATGAATGCAATTTCGATCTCCAATAGCAAAGGAAAGGAACGTGCGTCATAGCAATTACTGAAACCGGCACCTGCCCCCGAACCAGAGGAATTTAGCCTGGGGACAGAAAAGTCGAAATAATACCAGGTACCAAGGTATTTTCAAGTAATAGAAGAAACGAACGCGATGAAGTCCACGACAGAAGAACTAGAGCAAGTTGCATTGTTCGAAGAATTCCTAGAAAGGAAATTCCATTTGGGAACAGGGCTGCACCTGGAGCTCAGGTCTGCTTTTATTGAATTCCTTCAAATTAACGCTGATTCTTTTGCATGGTCGCATGAGGATATGACAGGAATCCCGACGAAGGTATCCGTACACAAGTTAAGCTTGGATCTCAACATACCTCCGGTAAGGCAAAAAAAGCGCCCTATTGCTGAAGCAAGGAATAAATTCGTCAAAGAAGAGGTAACCCGTTTACTTAATATTGGTTGAATCCGAGAGGTAAGATATCCGGACTGGTTAGCCAATGTAGTAGTAGTTCCTAAGAAAAATAATAAATTTTGCATGTGCGTAGATTATAAGGATCTTAATAAGGCATGCCCTAAACACTCATTCTCACTGCCAAATATCTATTAAATGATTGATGCCACGGCCGGGCAGGAGTTAATAAGTTTCCTCGATGCTTATTCTGGGTATAATCAAATCAAGATGAACCTAGAAAGACCAGGAAAAGAATTCATTTATAACGAATTTTGGTACATATTATTACAATGTGATGCCCTTCGGGTTAAAAAATGCCGGAGCCACTTATCAACGGCGCGTGAATAAGATGTTCGAAAAACAAATTGGAAAGACTATGGAAGTATATATAGACGATATGCTCGTTAAGTCTTTGAATGCAGGTGACCACCTGAAGTATTTGCAAGAAACATTCGACATCCTGAGGGATCATAATATGAATCTTAACCCCGAAAAATGTGCTTTCGGGGTCAGTTCAGGTAAGTTCCTAGGATTCCTAGTCTCACAAAGGGGAATTGAGGTAAATCTCGACAAAATCAAGGCCATAGAGGACATCTCGGATCAATTGTATAACGTAAAATAAGTGCAGAGTTTCACAGGGAGATTGACATCTTTGAGCAGGTTTATTTCCCGATCATCGAAAAGATGTCATCGCTTCTTCGCACTACTCAAAAAGAAAAACAATTTCAAATGGACACCGGAGTGTCAGCAAGCCTTGAAGGAGTTGAAGAAATATTTGTCAACCCCTCCGTTGCTCTCAAAACCAAAAGAAGGTGAAATATTGCTAGTCTACCTCGCGGTTTCAGAAGTTATGGTAAGTGCAGTTTTAGTCCGAGAGGATGAAGGTACGCAATCTCCCATTTATTATGTTAGCAAAATTTTAACGGGAGCAGAAACTCGCTACCCATATCTGGAAACGCTGGCCTTAACTCTCGTAGTTGCTGCTCGGAAGCTGAGACCCTACTTCCAATGCCACCTGATAGCTGTGATGACTACTTTCCCTTTGAGGAATATCCTCCATAAATTCGAGCTCTCGGGTAGATTGGCCAAATGGGCTATCGAAATGAGCGAGTTTGATATAGAGTATAAATCAAGGACTGCAATTAAGTCGCAAGTCTTGGCTGACTTCATGGCCGATTTCAGTCTGGGACTATTGCCTCTGGCAGCCAAGGAGGCAATAATGGTATCAGAATCGACATCGGAAATTTGGACCTTATTTACGGACGTAGCTTCAAACGTAAAAGGGTCCGGGCTCGGAATAATCTAAGTCATGCCTTTGGGGGAAACCTTAAGGCAAGCCATCAGAACGATTCCTTTAACTCCAAATGAAGCGGAGTACAAAGCTTTGATTCCAAGGCTCGAATTGGCCTGGGAGCTTGACTCCGAAGTCATCGAAATAGTTGGTGGTAAATCAGGTCTACGAAAGTTTTGACACCAGAGAGGAACGTATGCAACAGTACGTAGTAAGGGTTCAAGATTTATTCGCGCGATTCCGAGAGTGGTAAATTACTCATATCCTGAGAGAAGATAGCGCAGAAGCAGATGTATTGGAAAATTTGGGCTCATCGACAGGAATCCAAGGATCAGAATCAGGGACGGTAGTGCAACTGATGAACTCAGTCTTGGACACAGATGGTTACTATGAGGTGAATTCGACTAGTTTGGCCTGGGACTGGAGAAATGAAATAATTGATTATCTCAAACATGGACAGTTTCCCGAAGACCCCAAACCATCAAGAGCGTTACGTGCCAAATCTGCATGATATAGCTTCAAGAAAGGCCAATTGTATAGAAAATCCTTTAGAGGCCCGCTGGCCCGGTGCTTAGGAGCATCAAAAGCTAACTATGTCATGAGAGAAGTCCATGAAGGGATATGTGGCAATCACTCGGGTGCAGATTCCTTGGTGCTAAAATTAGTTCGGTTAGGATATTACTGGCCCCGTATGGAACAAGATGCCAAAGATTTCGTACGAAGATGTGATAAGTGCCAAAGCTACGCACCACTAGTATATCAATCGGCAGAACCCCTACATTCTATTCTGTCCCCGTGGTCGTTCATGAAATGGGGGATCGACATCGTCGGACCACAGCCATCGGCTCCTGGAAAGGAAAGGTTTCTTTTAATTTTGACTGACAAGTTTTCTAAATGGGTGGAAGCAAGTCCTTATCAAAAGATCGGAGAACGCGAAGTGGTAGACTTTCTATGGGAAAATATAATTTGCAGGTTTGGAATACCAAAAGAGATTGCATGCGATAATGGGCAGCAATTTATTGGCGCAAAAGTTACAAAGTTCTTTGATGGTTTGAAGATAAAGAGTATTACTTTTTCACCTTATCATTCGAACGCAAATGGGTCAAGCGGAGTCAACAAACAAAGTGATTATTCAAAATTTCAAGAAAAGGTTGAAAGCAGCAAAAGGCAACTGGCCCGAAGAATTACCTGGCGTTTTATGGGCCTACCGAACAACGGCTAAGTCAAGCATAGGAGAAACCCCCTTTTCCCTTATGTACGGCGTAAAGGCTTTGATACCGGTGGAAGTAGGGGAACCAACCTTAAGGTATTTATAGGCGGACGAAGAATCGAACAATGAAGCAATGCTAATCAACTTGGAGCTGCTCTAGGAGCGCAAGGACTTAGCGCATGTAAGAATGGGAGCTCAGAAGCAGAGAATGGAGCGATATTAAAATCGAAGAGCCAACCTCCGTTATTTCAAAGTAGGAGACTTGGTCTTGAGGAAGGTAACTCAAAACACCCGGAAACCCAACGCGGGCAAGTTAGGCTCAACATGGGAAGGCCCTTGCCGGGTTTTAGCTATCATTGGGAAATGACCATACGAGTTGGAGAACCATAACGGAGACAAGTTGCCCAACAACTGGAACGTGTCTCACTCAAAAAATATTAATGCGGATGAACAACAGTCAAACGGAAAGTATGTGCTGCACTCTTTTTCCCTTCATTCAGTTTTTGTCCTAATTGGATTTTTCTGGCAAGGTTTTTAATGAGATAGCGACAAAAAGCATACTACGAAGACAGTGGTGATAAGACCTTTGATAACAAGGCAAACAAACAAGTTTCCACATGGGGACGATTAGATAATCTTTGCTTCGACAGCAAATTCCCACCGGAATGTTAAGTTTGCTGCCGAACAGAGGTTACCTGACTGTTCACGAGCACAAACGACTAGAGGACTGTTAGGTATTCTTTCGCTCGATAGCATGGATTCTTAAGGGGAGGCAAAGTATGGTACCGAGTGGAGGATTACCTAGCAATTCATTGGTGGAGCCTTCGAGAGTACAAGACTTCCAGTGTTCCAATTCGCACTCTCCGCCTTCGAACACTAGGGGGGAATAATATGAGGATACGGCAACAATGACTGCCACATCAACCGGGAACGAAAATTCGGGAACATAATACATCATCTGGACTGGGGACTGCGCAACCAGCCCCGTAGAAATAAGTTGTACAAGATAGCCTCAAGTTATGACAATATCTTTTCTGCATAACAAAATGCTTATGTAATCTCTGAAAATAGAAGGAATAAATGAAATCCTTTTACTTTTATCTTGTTTCTTATCTCAACGATGAGCTAACCTTGTCATTTGAAAATTAAACAAGTACTTCAAATATTAGTGCCATAATGAACAAGAGACGTCCTCTTCAAGAGCACCGTAAACATAAAAGGGCCCTCTTTTATAAAAATCATCACGTTAAAGGGTTGGTTCTGGAAGAATTTATGCCCGGAATCAAAAATTCTATCAGGGAAAAATACACACGAAGCCGCATATGAAAAGGACGCAAAAAGCAAACTTACGCAAATACTTACTGAAACCCTCACATAAAGGGGATAATTATCGAAAACAAAGTGCATCGAAGAAAATGCATCTGAGACCACATACAAAAAAATGTGAACAGAAAAACATGCGCAGATCCTTAAAAGAATATAAGGGTTAAAAAACTTGCACGAATATTCAAGTAAAAGTAAGACTCAAACAAAAAATTTGAGAAAACATATATCTTCATTTACAAGAATGTGCCAAAAGAAATACAAAATGAGAAAAGATAAGTAAAGCTAAATTGCAGTGCCTCCGGGCCCAGGAGAAAGAGAAGTGTCCACGCCCCCGGGAGTGGTAGACGGTTGCACCGATGGCTCGAGATTTTCCCTAGTTTGATCTTCAATATCGTGGCCCTCCGATTCTTCTTCAGATCCCGAAAATGCGGAACCAGAACCAGAACCAGATGGGCCGGATACATCGGACCACGATGGAAGGCCAGTCCTAGCGGCTAACACAAGCTCGCGTGCCTTAGCAATTTCGACATCAATATCAACGACACCATCTTTGGCTTCTTCCAAGGTTTTTCTCCTCATGCTGTACAAGGCGTAAGAGTTTTCAACAATGAGGGAAGTCTCTCGGCGCTTGAGTTCTTCTTTGAGTTGGGTTATCTTGGCAGAAAGATTTTCCCAGGTGGACCTAACAGACTTAAGGCTGACATCAAGCTCGCGAAAAGTTGAACTAAAGAGCATGTTATGCTCGATAGTTTTCCTGTACTTCTCCTCTAGCTGGGCATGTTTTACCCTCGCGGCAGCAAGCTCTCCGACTTTGGAATTCAAGGCTGCTTCCAAGTTAGTTACCCTTTTCAGCAGCAGCAGCCTCGCGCTCGCTTGCAGCAAGAATGGCGTCGTGGACTTCAGCCCATTTAGCCTTGGCTTCATCAAATTTAACCCTCAACGAGTCTACTTCTTGGTTGAGACTTATCATTTCTTGCTCGCTTTGATGCAAATGAGTTTCCAAAACGTCGGCCTTGGTGGCTCTAGTTTCCAATTCTGAGAGACAGAGAATGGTTTGGTCCCGTTCCCCCAAAACCGTATCCCGTTTAGAAGTAAGTCCTTCCTTCTCATGAATCAACCTTTGAAGGCCCCCAGAAGCAATAAAGTTGGCCTACAAAACAAGAAGAGGTAAAACTTAAAATACATTCATTCAAAAGTAGGAGAAATAATAGAGGAAGAAAGAAACGTACCGCTGCGACGTCATGCATAGCATTTTTCAACAAACACTCTCCCGAGAGTGTTTGAATCTTTTCCCAATCCTTCTCTGAAGCCAATGGCTTCAGATAGTTAGCAAGCTCCACCGGCCGGGAAAGAAGGTTGCATCCGGTAGAGATCGAAAGAGTAACATTCCTCCCCCTCTAAGGATCTTCAGAAGGGGCAGCATAAATTTACCCCAAATTCCCATAAACTGGGGACTATGGAAGAGGAACATCTTCTTTATTGTCAGGTGCGGCCGCTGGAGGTGATGTTGCTGGTGGAAGAGTGGAAGAAGATGGAAGTGATGTAGTAGTTGCTGGTATTGTAGAAGGCGGTGATGAAGCTGATGGGGTAGTAGAATGAGAAACAACTGTGTCAAAAGCAGCACTGGATGTTGGGTACTTCCTAACCGAAGACGGCAATAACCCGGTACTCTGCCTCGCAGTACCGGGCATAACAATTGGGGCCCGAGAACAGGAGTTGGCATTATCTACTAAATCAAATTCTCCCAAAGTGTCGAGACATCATCCTCGGTTGGTATGATTGTCTCAACAGGTTGAGCATCCTGTTGAGATAATAAGGATCGTTGCCTTCTATGAAGAGAAGCTCCCTCATCACTAGCTTTTTCATCATCATCAATCATTACAGTGTCTATGACCGGTCCAGAAGGAGGACCAGGCATCATCGCTACCGGAGATAGCTCGGGGACAGCAGTCTTAGCCCGGTTATTTTTCTCCTCGGCCATGTAGGAACGTCTTCTCTGCGGTTTCTTATCTTCTAGCCGAGGACTCCATGAAGATGTGGCCGCACCCGAAATAGGCCCAGAGATGCCTATTCGAGAGAGAGCTTCCTGAAGCAGCCTCGCTGCATCAGCGGGATCAGCCAAAACGTCCTCCTCAGGGACAACAACAGAGCCTACAGGTAGACCTAATTTCATAAATAATTCAGAAGGTTTCAATCGATATGCAAAGTAGAGAAAGATGGAAGCGAGGTAAGTTCAAATTACCATGATTTTTGGCCTTCCACCCATGTTTCGGGGCCAGCTCTTTCCACAAGCGAGTTTCGCGCGTTGTGACGTCTAAATTTTTTTTAACCCACCGGTATAAGCCTTTTACCATTGACGGGACCCATCGAGTTGCTGAAACATACGAAGAATGAAAACACAGCCATAGAAGAATATTTAATAAATGAAGAAATATTAGAGATCTTACGAGCATGGTTCCAAGCGTCCGTAAAGGATGAAGCCGTTGTTGGAATGATACTACTATTGGAAACCGCGGCAAACCGTTCCGTCTACCTGCGGTCACTATCATCATCCATGCTAGTCAGCAAAGCATGGTGTCCTCGTTTATAGAGATTTATCATCCCCCCCTCCCCTCCCCTCCCTCCCCGGAAAAGCTTGGGGTAGTAGAGATTCATCATGTGAGCTAATGTTAGCTCTTCTTTAGTTTCTTGGCACAAACGTCGAAGGCAGGCAACCGTCCTCCACACAGAAGGACTTACCTGTTCCAAACACACCTGATAGTGGAGGCAAAATTTCACAATCATGGAATCAAGCTCTCCACTAAAAGAAAACGCACCCAAAGTAAAGGGATACGCGTAAAAGTATGTAAAACCTTCCTTGGGAATGGTCACTCGCTCCGATAGATCGGTAGCGATGATATCCAATTCATGGCAACGACAATCTTCCTTCACAGTGGGAATACTGGAAAGACGAATAGAAGAAGGGTACCTGCTAACAGCCCATGTACGAGGGTTAGCAGAAGAGAATTTCTCCTCAAGATCCTTTGCGGTATTGAGTCTTTTTGATATGATGGAGTCTACGATTGGAACAACAAAGTCGTCGGTTTTGTTTTTGCCTTTTGAAGAACCAGTATGTTTTGAGGAGGAAGCCATCGAAAAAGAGAAAGGGTTTTTGTTTGAAGAAGATGAAGACTCAGTAGGCGAAATAAGATGAAGGAATTTGGAATATAAGGGGGGAAGTTGATACTAATAAGTAAAGTTTTGGCGGCTAAATCCTTGGCTAAGATTACCTCGATAACCGGCAAAGGGCGTGCTAAATCATGGGAAGACGCATGTTCGGGGTATTAAATACGAAGAGACATGTGTCTAATCAACCGTCAGTGACCTTCAAAAGGAATTATAGTAATTTCCGCCAAAAGAGTATTTCTACCATCTTCCCGGTAACACAAAGTTATGTCACCGAAAAGTAGGGGGACTATCTGTATTAGGTAAAATATGTTATGGCACGTGGCCACCCAAGAAGGGGACACGCGGAACCTAAGCCGGGAGGACTAAAAATCGAACGCAGATATCTCGTGTGTCACCGAAAAAGATAACATTCGTTAAGGCATTGAATACTCTACACCCGGTAGTATTCAATGAGGGATATTCCACAGCATTAAAGAGTAACGACCCGTTACGGAGAATTTGGCATTAATGTTCATCATTACGTTTTCATCAATGCTCATCATAATTGACATTAAAAAAGGGCACGACTCTAGTACCTTCTTCATAACTATAAATAATAAGCTCAGTGATCATTGTAAGGGACAAGAATTTTCTGGTAACTTATACTACATTCTATGCAGAATTTTAATACCATTTCGCTTTTTCGCTTTTTGATCTCATTATTATTGTGCCCGAAAACCCTGTTCCCGGCCTCGTCAATTCTGTCATTTCATCTACATTCTAAAGCTAAGTATTTTATATTTCATCAGTTATTTCGTTATTTTTTGGATCGAATTAATTCACTTGTTTAGAAATCACGAATAAATTCAACTGTACTATTTTATGGGTAAACAGTTAAATCCTTTAATTATTGGAAGGTCGTAAATGCGCCATTTCATCATAAAAGCCAAAGAAAGTAATGTCTTATGATGTTAGAGAAAAATACTGTGACGCCCATGACGGAGGAAGGGCCGACGAGGGTGAGTCAAGCAAGACTAATAGGTAGACTTCTAGATTGGCAAACTTCCGAAGAAGAGGTACACATATCATCTTAGGCGAATCCCACATCGGAATGAGAGAGGAAAGTGAGAGGAAAGTGAAGTGTGGATAAAGTTCTACATTTAAGAACCTCGTGGTCTAGATGAAAATTTTCTAATTTAAGTCTAACATGTGAGTTATGAGCTAATGTATGAGAAAATATATCTTTTAATTTTTCAAACCTTTTTGCCTATTCTTTCAAAGCAAACGCATATGGTTGAGACTAGAAAAACAAAAATAAGAAGAATCGTATGGAGAGACAGGTAGGTCGTGAACTTAGAATGGGCTTAAACCCATTTAAGAGCTGAAGCACTATGGATGCTTTATGACAGTGAAAATGGCACCAGATAACAATTTTTAAGTATGTTATTTAAAATATATTCACAATTTATAATATATTAAAAAATTAGCCAATTCGTTCAAATTTAAGGACATGGTGTCTTGAAGTTTAAACCTTAAACTTCAAACTTCAGGACATGATTTACCAAAGTTCGAAAATTGTGTCAAAAGCTTCGAATCTTGTGTCCTGAATTTTAAATTAGGAATTCAAAAATTTAGGACACTTAATCTTGAATTTCTATCAAGACTAAATGTCCTGAATTTCAAATTAGCAGCTCAAAAATTTAGGACACTAAATCTTGAATTTTAAATTAGTATCTCAAAAATTCAGGATTCTTAGTTCTAAAGTTTGGGTGAATATGCTAATCTTTAAATACATTGTAAGGTGTGGATATATTTTAACTTGCAGACTTTAAACCGTCTACTGTGCACTTATTACTAAGGTCAGCCCAATAAAAATAGTGGCCCAATAGATTTAGCCTCCTTGCCCAGAAGAATTTCAACTAACCATATTGACCTCCGGATAGCGGTTTTGTGTGAAGCAGAGATTTTCTATTAAGCGGAAACCATGGCGGTTATTCCAACGGTCACCGTGACATCAACCGGCGCACGTTTGCTATCGCTCCCGCGCACGTTATCCACCGCCGCTATAACTGCTTCTTCTTCTCTGTCCTCGCTCTGCTACTTGAATCAGGGCTATTATCCTCTGCAAAGCCGGAGAGTTCTGCCGGCGAGGAAGCTAGCGATACGAGCTGCAAGAACAGAGTCCAAAGGCGTCTCTCTTGGTTTCAGAGCTCCCAATTTTGAGGTACTTTTGTTTTTATTAAGTAATGTTGGCAGTTGGTTGCTTATTAACGTATGCAATAATGCAAACAAAGATTTTTTGTTTTAATGGGAGTAATGTATCAGCTTACGGAGCCGCTCACTGGAAACGTTTGGAAGCTTGATGATTTTGAGCCATATCCTGCATTGCTGGTAAAAGAAAACAATATTATTACTATTATTTTCCTGAAATGATAAAATTGTACTGTTATTATTATGTGATCTATTATATACATACATAGTCCAAATTTTTTCTAGAAATGTACATGGTGCGAGTGGAGCGTAGTAGGTTCGGTTAAATGCACAATGAGGGGATAGATCGTCATCTATAGCTACTTCTTCTGTCCCACTTTATGTGGATTAATTCGACTTTTCGGATAAATTTAAAAATTCTAAAGTGATATTTGACCTCAATTCTTCCAAGTCATAGAGTGTTGGGGGTGCGAACAAAGTCCCATATTGGTACCTGAAAAAGATAGGAAGCATGCATATAAGGTGTAAGGATCTCTTAACGGTGTGAGGCCTTTTAGGGGAATACGTGCGAGATTGACCCAAAGCGGACAATATCACACCATGTTAAGAGTATCTTCGGGCTGACTAAGCCTAACAAAGACAAAATAATTTTAGGTGTTTGTTAAACTGGCATGGAGACACATTTAAATAATTGAATCCATTGGTATGAGCGTTGTGTGGGTTAGGTGCGCCTACTGCACACAATAGCATGGTATTTTGAGTGGAGAAGTGTAGAGGGCGAGCCTCTAGCACTAGGGAATTTCTCGGTTATAAAATAAAAATTGAATCCAAAAGGCTAAATAGATTAATAATAATTCAATTTTCTAATTCATAATTGAATGTAAATACTCAAGACAGTGAAATTGAGATACAGAAAGTATTATTATAATTCTTTTCTTGATTTTCTTCATGTTTAGAATTGTTTGCATAAATGTGTGTATTTTGTTTACTATAATTTGTTTACAGACTCTGGAAGAACGTGTTCGATTGTGAATTATGAATTTAATTTGCTAAGTGAGAGAATCTTTATGATACATAAAGGATGACTTTTTCACTGAACTGCAGCGGTAAAGGAGGTAGTGTGTGTGCAAAAGAATTTGCTATACTTAGATTCGTTATGTATATATTTATGTAATGAGTTCAAGAAATACAGATATATCTGTGTCGTCAAAAAGCAAGACTTGCTCCAAAATTTTTCAATTTCGAATGCATCAAAAGTTATCAATAGACAGAATTTATGCTTTCCCCTCAAAACACCTATTAGTTCTTTCCATCCATATTATCCAAATATACACAGAGAAATGATCTTCCAGAGTTGTTTCTGCTTTTTCTGCCCTGCCAATTGGGCACAGATTGCTTCTTTCCTATTATTTACCTAATGCATACCACGCAGGCTAGAAAACGTCCACCATGTCTGCCAAATGTATTTACAGTATAGTATAGTGTCTCTAACTGATTCTGCTTCTTCCTTGGAAAAACAAGTCCCTGCTACCTATAAATCTCTTATTTTTTAGTTGTCACCTGTCAAGCATCCCTCTTATAGCTCTGTCCATCCATAGCATGCCACTCTGGTTGGGGAATTTATTCTCAAGATCATTTTCTGTTGCTAATCTACAGTCTTTCTTGCCCCTTTTATCGATAAGTAGTCGCAACATGATTTCACATAGTATTTTCCACCATTCTTTACTTTCCATACAAGAGAAGCTTTTTGAGCTTCATCCAGGTTTACTCCTAGTATCCCAGCGGCGGACTTGGGATTTCTAAGTCGGGGGTGCTCAACTGCCTTAAATCTTGAAGTGCTACTTTGAGATTGGATGTGCAGCTAATATATTTATATGTTACTAGTAGTTATAAAAATATAGTATTTGGGTAAAGGACAATGGGGTGCTTGAGCACCCAATAGCTACATTGTAGGTCCGCAATTGAGTATACCCAATAACGAGTTTACTCCAGGTTTTCGTGTGCGATATACATGCTGCACATTTATTGATGGCTACTCCGTTGACTTTAGTGTGGTGTATTTATTGGGTGTTCTCGAGTTATTGGCTTTACGAATAATGTCCATCTGAGTGAGCTTGTCTTCTTGACCTTCATCCATGTCATCATTAATTTCATGTGGTCAACCTGTAAAATGAACTGAATTCTGTAGGCCATAAAACATGTTCTCATTAGTCCTTAACTAAATAAAAATATCTGTTAGCCATACAATATATACTTCTGCCAGCACAAGGGTTTAACTTAAAATTAGAATTTTATTACGAGCTGAAGGTTGAAAAAAGAATTAAAGAGCCATGAATATCCTTTCCCTCTTCTATATTAACTTGTTTTAACTGTGATTCAACTCTAATAATGTAATTTCGCAGGTTATGTTCATCTGCAACCATTGTCCATTTGTCATACATTTGAAGAAGGATATTGTTAAACTTTCAAATTTCTACATGAAGGTAGGTGGTAATCTGATTCGGTTTCCCTTCTTTTCTAACTTCACGTATTACATGCACTCTCTGCTTTCTGTCAGCTCAGTAGTTGAAAAGAGCAGAATAACATCAAGAAGTTCATCTTTGCTGCAGAAAGGGCTTGCGGTGGTAGCAATATCTTCAAACTCTGTAGTTACACATCCACAGGTTCAGATGCTATATAACTTATGATCTCTTGGTTTTATGAGACCATTAAGGAATTGTTGTGAGTTTCTCCATCTTTCACAGGATGGACCTGAATTCATGGTAGAAGACGCTAAGCTCTTCAAATATCCTTTCCCTTATCTTTATGATGAGGTGTGCTTCTCTAATGAGTTCCTGATGATAGTTTTCAATAAAATTGCTTGTATTGTATATATATCACTTTCATTTATCATCCCATTTCTTTTTTTCATTTTCTATGGAAATATTTTTGTTGCTGGATATCAATGTTTGGCTAGATTCACATGGTCACCAGGCCAGTCCGCTATTACCCCTTATTTCTCCACTATATTTTTCTACAAGACTGGTTTAGTTCTGTTGAGAATATCAACAACTCTAGTTACTATTCATACTGGTTCTACTCCCACTGTCCAAATTGGTTGCTGAGAATTAGCATGTCTGGAAGCTTACTATTTCTCACGATGCTGCGGAGCCCTGATGAGGCTTAGGGCAATGCCCAAAAATATTTAACTCTTTTCACTGAAACTTACATTATCTTTTAGGGGATTGAGAAATTAAAAAAAATATGAATGAAGTTGCTGCTGAGATATATCTGACCTGGAGCCTCTTAATTACTTCCATTTTAACTATACCTTCCAGAAGTTTAGTTAGGTCAACCATGACACAAGAACAGGAGGTCATTTGGGTTCAGTTGGACCCAGTGATCGTATGCTGCTTACGCCTCTGACTCTACCTCTTTGGACTTGTTGTTCTCCCTTGAAGCTGCAATTGTCTAAACTAAGTTGTGGAAGTACAATTATGGAGTTATCACAGTTGGCAAGAAATCTTCTAAATCGCACTGATACTTTATACTCATTAACTGTTGTACAAAGATGAGGTGTGCAAAACACTACTTGACATGTATCCACTGCTTGTCTGTTTCTTATGTTTTTTATTTGAAAATTTTACAATCTGTTTCACATCGAACTTGTTCGAACTTCTTCAGCTTGATGTTTTTCTTGCAGTCACAAGAAGTTGCAAAAGACTTTGGGGCTGTTTGTACACCAGAATTTTTCCTGTTCAAAAAGGTAATGACTACTCGAGTTATATCTGAAAGCTTCAAGGTTAGCATGACACACCATACCCCTGTTTTGAAATTTAAAGATACTTTTCTGTCTCTTCTTTCTTTCTTAAATATATGCATTATCTCCCTTATGGATGTATTTTACCCCTTTGTTTGAAATCCTCTCAACCACAGTTCATGGCTTTCTATCCCAGTTCTTACTGGGAGTATTATAGTGTTTCACTCATTTCTTTCATCCCAAATTAATACTACTAACATATTCTCGAAGCCTCTAAATAAGTGTTCTCAGAAGAGTTGTAAAGAAATGTTTCTTTTATTGTTTGGAATTATTTGTGTAGTTGATGTTATTCCCGGTCAATATTGCTTGTATTTGTAAATATTAATTCTGCAAAATAAAAGTTAACG
>AWOL01S0021243.1:0-19672 GCA_000715115.1 Nicotiana otophora
TTGTTGAAACTATATGATACTTATATGTTTTAGAAAGAGTTTCTGTAAATTGGGCTGAATGCCGTGTTTGGGCCTTGTGTCGGTGCTGTTTGGACCCTTAGGGGCGTTTTCTTACTATCGTACCACTGGTTTCTATTGAATATCTATACTCGGTCATGGTTATACTTGTTTACTGCATAACTCAGTTTTATTACTTGATTTTGATGCATATAAATATTGTTTTGGGTTGAATACCCTGTTTTTACTAAAATGCCCGAGTGGCTTGAGAAGTTTATGACTGAGTAAGGCCGAGGTCCTGATTTGTGAGGATATTTATGGGATCGGGCTGTACACCACAACATATTTGATATAGGGCGAGGGCCTGAGTGATTTATGCCATGCTTTCGCTTGATATAGTGCTTGGGCTGAAGGAGCCCCTCCCGAGTGTGTAGTCACCCCCAGTGAGTGCGGGTACCTACTGAGTGCGAGTGCCGAGTATGAGTGACTGGGAGGCATGAGTGATTGTGAGGTATGCCTGAGTGGCAAGAGTGATTGTGAGGTATGCNTGGCAAGAGTGGTTGTGAGGTATGCTCGAGTGGCCCGAGTGACTGTGAGGTTTGCCTGAGGGGCTGTATATGAGTGATGTTCTTCCCGAGGGGATGTTTATGATTTCATCATTTTTGTTCACCTTTTGCATTTAGTCTCTATTTGAAAACAGTTGAAAAATATCTTTAAATGCTTTTTACTGGAACTGGATTTTAAACGAGATGATTTGATTCAAAACCTGATTTTAAAAGCATGTGGTATTTTAATGAGATTTCACGATATGAACGTTATATGCTTTATTGCTCGTCACTACTGCTCAGTCTTTATTTATTGTTGTTACTTACTGAGTTGGCGTACTCACGTTACTCCCTGCACCTTGTGTGCAGATCCAAGTGTAGCTCAACACGGTAGCAGTTGTTGATTATTCTGGTTGCAGATTTTCTCGGAGATAGCGAGGTAGTTGCTTGGCGATCGCAGCCCCTGCTCTTCTCCCTCTTATCTTCCTTTAGTTATATTTAGCTATTTTTCGGGCTGAGTTTGCCTTGATATTGTTAGACAGATTTTAGTAGATGCTCATGACTAGTGACACCCCGATGTCGGACTTTTTTCCGCACTTTTGTTTTGATTTAAACTCTTTTACAAAGGTTTTTAAACTAAATAGCCTTGGAATTATCCTTGAAATAAAAAATATCAGTTTGTTTTGGAATGAGTCAGCTTGCCTAGTACCACGATAGGCGCCATCACGACAGGTTAGTTTTTTGGGCCGTGAAAAGTTGGTATCATAATACAACTTCAGCATTATTGAATGTCTCCTGCAAATGTTGAGCATTAGTGACGAGCAATAAAGCATATAACGTCACTCCGGGTTGAGTTTCATGTTGTATTTCCTTAGTATATCGAATGTCTCCTGCAAATATGTCAAATGGTCCTCTGCTCGCAGGGAGTTAACTATCATATCGTCAATATAAATATCCATTGATTTACCTATTTGTTCTTCGAACATTCGATTTACTTAGCATTGATAAGTGGCAGCAGCATCTTTTAGTCCAAACAGCATTACATTATAACAATAGGTGTCGTACTTACTGATGAACGAAGTCATTTCCTGATCGTCCGGGTTCATTTGTATTTGATTGTACCCGGAGTAGGCATCGAGAAAACTAAGGATCTCATGGTCGGTCATGGAATCGATCAGGCGATCGATATTCGGCAGAGGAAAAGAGTCTTTAGGACATGCTTTGTTAAAACCTTTATAGTCTACGCACATTCTAGGTTTATTTCCCTTTTTAGGGACTACGACTACGTTTGCTAACAATTCGGTATATTTTAATTCCCGAATGGATCCTATTTTGAGAAGTTTGGATACCTCATCCTTGATGAATGCATGTTTTACCTCGGACTGGGGCCTTTTCTTTTGTTTTACCGAAAGGAACTTCGGGTCCAAGCTCAGTCGATGTGTAGTGATCTCTGGCGGAATCCCTGTCATATCTAGGTGGGACCAAGAAAAACAATCCATATTATTGATAATAAATTTAATGAGTTTTCCCTGAGCTCGGGGGTTAACCCCGTACCAAGGTATACCTTTCGATCGGGTAGATGCTCGATCAGTATGACCTGCTCCATCTCTTCTACTGTCGATTTAGTGGCGTCAGAATCCTCGGGGATTATGAAGGATCGAGGGATCCAGTAGTCATCGTTCTCTTCCGTTCCCTACTTCTCCGACTGAGTCAAGGCTGGTGGCTATGGTTGCTATTTAGCTTCCTATACTCCTTTGGACTCCAATCCTTTTTGTTGACGAAAGCACCGATACCGGTATTACTTCGTCGACCGCAAACATCTCTTTGTCAGCATGTTGTTCCCCTTACACCATTTTTACTCCATCCGGTGTTGGAACTTCAGTATTTGGTGAAGGGTTGAGGGGACTGCCTTCATGTTGTGAATCCAGGGTCTTCCGAGTAGTGTGTTGTATCTCATATCGCCCTCAATCACATGGAACTTTGTTTCTTGAGTAGTTCCAGCTATATTTACTGGTAGGATGATTTCACATTTAGTTGTTTCACTCGCCATGTTGAAGCCATTTAGAATCCGAGATGCGGGTATGATCTGGTCTTGTAGGCCGAGCTGCTCCACGACCCTATATCGAATAATATTGGTCGAGCTTCCTGGATCAATTAAAACACGTTTCACATGAATTCTATTCATAAGGATAAAGATTACCAAAGCATCATTGTGGGGTTGTGAGATCCCTTCTGCTTCCTCATCATTGAATGATAAAGTGCCTTCTGGCACATAGTCTCGAGTTCGTTTTTCCCTGGTGATTGATACTTTAGTGCGTTTGAACACGGGCCCTTGTGGAATATCGACTCCGCCAACGATCATGTGAATTATGTGATGTGGCTCTTCCTGCTCATTTTTCCTGTTTGCATCCCTGTCTCTGAAATGGGTTTTAGCTCGGTCGCTCAAGAATTCTCGAAGGTGACCTTCGTTGAATAGACGGGCCATCTCTTCCCTTAGTTGTCTGCAGTCTTCTGTTCTATGACCATGTGTACCATGGTATTTGCATATTTGATTGGGGTTTCTTTGGGATGGATCGGTTTGTAGGGGTGTGGGATATCTTTGATTCTCCCAATGGCTGACACAATACCTGATGCGTTAATGCTGAAGTTGTATTATGATAATCGTAGTGCTTCTGCGGGATCGTCATGTTTATCGAAGCCACTTTGCTCATGAGCCCTTGAGATCTCTATCCTCGATCATTCCTTCGATCATTTATGACAGGATTGCATCCTGGGCCGCTGTTTCTACGATCTGCGTTATATGGTTGATAACGATCTATGTTCGATGGAGTTCTCTGTCGATATCCCTTTGACTTCTGCCGACAGGCCTGTTTGGATAAACGGAACCCGAAAGGGTACCCAATTGATCGTCCTCGACCCTGATCTTTGATTGGTAACGATTATACACATTGGCCTAAGTTACCGCTGGATATTCAATTAAATTCTGCTTTAGCTGTCGTGATGCCACCGAACTTCGTTCGTTCAAACCCTAAGTAAAGGCTTGAATATCCCAATCGTCTGTGACTAGAGGTAGTTCCATGCGTTCCATTTGGAAACAAGATACGAATTCCCTCAACATTTTGTTGTCTCTTTGTTTCACCTTGAAGAGGTCCGACTTTATAGTTGCAACCTTTATTGCTCCGGTATGTGCCTTTATAAAGGAGTATGCAAGCATGGCGAAGGGATCGATGGAATTAGGCGGCAAATTGTGGTACCATATCATTTCTCCTTTCGACAAGGTTTCTCTAAATTTCTTTAGTAAAACAGATTCAATCTCATCGTCTTCCAAGTCATTCTTTTTTATTGCGCATGTATAGGTAGTGACATGCTCATTAGGGTTGGTGGTCCCATTGTACTTAGGAATTTCTGGCATTCGAAATTTCTTCGGAATGGGTTTCAGAGCCTCACTTGGAGGGAAAGGCCTTTGTACGAATTTCTTTGAATCCATACCCTTTAGAATCGGTGGTGCCCCCGGTATTTGGTCAACCCGGGAGTTGTATGTCTCTACTTTCTTATCATTTGTCTCGATTTTCTTTTCTCCCGATTCAATCCGTTTAGTGAGCTCCTCGAGCATTTTCATAATGGCGGGGTCAGTCCCCGATTCATTGGCGTTCGTCCTTTCCGGCACATGCTCGGTCCTGTGGAAGACTTCTGGTTCGATCCTACTAGGTGTTCGGTGTTGATTTTGTAGTTGTGCTATAACGTCTTGTTGAGCCTGTAGCATTTCGAATATCAATTAGAGGCTAACTTTACCATCTTCTCCGTCCTACGTACCTCGACCACCTGATCGAACTTCCCTGCGTACGCTACCTTCGGGATCAACTCTCGAGCTAGGGTGTCCTCGAACTGATTGATACCAAAACAGTTAAAAATAAAGCAAGCTGATGAGCAAGAAAATATAAGCTAAGGAGAGAGCGTTATATTGGCCTTTTTATGCGAGAACAATATATCCCTTACAAATGGTTAATACTCCCCTTTATATAGTAGAGGAATTCTACTTATGGTATAACTCTAATTAGAGAAGAAAATCCCATGATTAGCTAATTAACCGCTCCTAATTTGATCCGTTCTGAGATTTCCGCCATGATTTTCGACCAGTCACGGATATTTCACCTTTCCGTTATTATGTTATTTTCGATCTTGCTCGATGCCTATCTCATTCGGTCTAGATCGTTGCTGGCCTCGATCTCGACAGGTACCTCGAATCCCGAACTTGGCACTTTGTCCTCGTACCTTAGTCTGATCTACTACGAGGCCAACCTTCGATGCAATTCCCTGGTCCCGGTCAGATAGAAAAATTGGGTGGGCTCGGTTTTAACCGTATACACATATGGTTGAGCTCTGAACTTTAATTTGGTTGAATACTTCTATGACAACAATAATTACATGGGACTCTTTTTCTTTGCTATAATTATAGAGGAGCTAGAATGGCTTGAAAGAGCTAGCTGTATATTACATATGGCTTGAAAGGAACTATAAAATCTTCCAACTGAAAGAGAGAACATGTGAAGGAATAACTAAATTGATCATCCAAAGAAGTCCACTGTCGAGGAAGCAAGAAGCTAAGATTGTTAAAGCTACTGCAGAATTTAAATTTCTACCCCTAGATTCATAGCTTTGTATTCAATAGGTGTTCAAATTGTTAGGGAGATAGGAGGAAGAAGAACTATTGCGAATCTTTACTTTAGATTATAGTTGGGACTTATGTCTAGATATAGGGGTTTGTTATACTTGTAAATATTTTCCTAGTAACAATAGTGTACTATAATTACCACAAAAAAATCGCATAAGATTCTATTGAGGTTCACTATATGGTCTTTCTTTTTTCTTTTTCTTAAAGAGTGATTGTTTTAAATATGTTTATTATTTGAACTAGTCAGTTAGTAAAATTATAAAATGAGGGAGCTTTTTATAATGTTGAAAACGTGGCTTGTTTGGAGAATAAAAGTCCAACGTTGGAAAATTGAGGGAAAATGATACCACTTGGCCGGTCGGTTGATTAATCAAGACAAAATGGCCCAACTCACAACTTATTTGAACTTCACGTATATGGAGTAGCATATGTTACTACATTCAGTTCCCCTAGGATACGTAATAATCTTGTGTACGTTATTCCACAAATCCTATGATCATTAAAATTGAATTTATTACGGTTTTCCTTACCGATGAACAACTGAACAAGGTGGTCCAATGAATAGGAAAATAGAAAATAACAAAAAAGTTAAAATTATCTAAACAAATTAAACAACTTTCGATTGGTACAAAATATTATGAATACACAAAAATTCAACAGGAAAAAAATGACACTACTTAATTTAAACTAGACAAGTTAACGTGTTGGTCTTTCACAATCTTGTGATCACCATAATTAATGCACGGTTAGGAATAGTTTATTAATTGGCCAATCACCTTAAGTCTACAAAAACAATTAATTAGACTCTGTCATGTTTAATTTGTTAATTATTGTCTATAATATGAACTATTCTTTCTTTTCTGCCGAGTCCCATTTGTCATCAATGGAAGAGAAGATGATGTCCATACTATTATTGCTACTACTCCCAGAAAAATTAAACATGGCGTCCGCCATATCCACCACCGGCAGCTGATAGTCAACTTCCCTCCCATATCTACCACCGGAGGGCCCTGCGCTGCTGCCGCCGGTGCTCACCATATTGCATATGCTAGCTAGTGAACCACCAGTACTGTGCCCAAAATCCCTGTAAAAATAGGAATTTATAGCTTTAAGGATAGGTTCAATTGAACTCATTATATGGTTAAAAAAATCATTAAAAGCGATATAACTATTAAGTTTTGAACCCACTTTTCTAAAAAATAAAATAAAAAATTGAACCTAGCATATTTGGCGAAGCTTCTAGTAAGTCAAAAGTGTTTATGGTAGAGAATACTTGAGGTATTTAGCTAAGTTTTTCGGAAAAAAAAGAAGAGGCTTTTAAGTAGTACCATAAATACTTGGTTTTTAGAAGCTAAAGAAAGTAGATTTTTCCCGAATCATTTTTGAACTTTGGTCCAAGGACAAATTGCTATTTTAAATTGGTAAAAGTGCTTTTTAAAATTAAGCTTAACGTTATAAATAACTAATCCTGGATCCACCTCTATCTACGTACGTATGTACCTTTGAATGTCAAATGGAATAGTGCTTGTGCCTTGATCTCTTTGTGGCTTAATATCCATGGAGAGCCAATGCGCGCTTAAGGAGGCTGAAGTTGGTGGCGGCAACGGCAGATATGGTAGAAGGGTTGTGGTGGTTTGACGAGTTATCTCTTCCACTGACGGAGGAGGCACAGTGGGAGCTGTGGTGGACATATAGCAAGTGTGTTGAGATCGGTATGTTACTTCAAATACGTAAGGATCATCGTCAAGGCGCTGGACTTGCTTTTTGGCTGGACAATTGTATAGCTTTTGGTGGGTGCATCTATAATAAGCCCTAAAATTATCAAAATTGTTAGTACATAGTTAATGGATTTAAATATATAGTAAACATTGGTGCATGGTGTATTTTTGCAAGGAGGTTACACTCGCAGTCAATTTGCAAATTTTCTTAAATGAAACACTAGAGTAACTTTTTATCTTAAATACAGTACTTTCTCTTTCCCAAAACTATGTGACACTCTTTCATTTTTAATTAGTCCAAAAACAAATGATACTTTTCTATGTGTAGGAACAATTCAACCTTAAATTTCTCTTTTAACTCTTAATAAGATGATTTCTACCACACAAATTTCTATGGTTATTTTTATAACTTTCAAAAGTCTTTATCTCTTTCTTAAACTTTGTGTCTTGTCAAACACCTTCAAATAAATTGAGACCTAGGGAATCCCAAAAAAAAAAAAATACTCCATCACTAAAATAATAACTAGAGGATTTAATGGTAGTTAGAATGCATATCATTCTAGAATTCGTGAGAAGTCTAAAGGGTCAAAATATCCCACTGACTCCAAAAATTAATGCTGTTGTATGTGGAACAATATTGGTCAACTGTCAAATATCTAATAGGTTTTTTGTTTACTAAATATAGGAATAGACACTGAGAGAAAGGGCTATAAGTTCAAACTGATTAGAGTAGAATAGTAGTATATATTTTTTTATTGTTCTTTTCTGGCTTTTAAGAGTAAGTAATCGAGACTAGTTCTCTATATATGAGGAATCCTTTTAGTTTTTAATCTCCTACTTCTCATCCCAATTAGTCAAAGTTACGTTGTTCAAACTGACTATTTCTAGCTTGAATTTCTATTTCAATTCAATGGTCTTGTACTCGGTGAAATATAAAGATCTATGTAGTTATATGGTTGACCCCTTCAAATATTACGGAAGCAGCAGACAGCTTGGTCCTTAGATTTTCACGTATTTAGTCGCATATGGAGTACTAATTATAACTGAAGATTAAAGAATAAGAAAAAGCACATATATACTACAAGTATTACTAGCAAATTATAAATTAAAGTATGAAAATTGACCTTGGGAACCTAGAACCAAGGATCTCTTTCTGACCATATTTTCTCCAAGTAAAACCATCCTCAGGTGGGAGTTCAAGATTTCCCATTCTAGGAGCAGCCACACTCACTGTTCTTCTGTCTGTATCACCCGTTCTGCACGTTCATCAAATTTGCAAACAAAAACTATTTAGTTACTTAGAATTATAGGTAGTATAAATAAATGTGCCAGTACAAGAACATGTCGATCTTATTAGTAATGATGGTTTACTGACCTAATATTAATAATGCTCCAGAAACTCTAAAATACTTTTCTGCATTTTGTAATTACATGCAGAAAAGATGTCTTGTGTAATGAAAGCTGTACAATCAATGACAAGAGCGGATAATACAATTTTCGAATGTGAATACTAACTAAGGGCAACTCTTATTTGGGAAACTTCGAAAGTCTTACCATTCAGATGATGTAATCTGGTGGTTGAACTTTATTTTTTATTTTTTTATTTTTGGTAATGGCTGAACTTTATTACGTGCACGGTGTAGCAAGAAACATTAACATGATTAATTTTATATATGTATTAATGAATCTCATTTTGACCTCGTATGTTTGTTGCAAAGTACTGCCACTTAACACGTTTAAAGAGATGCTTAATTAGCATAAATCTGATTTAGCATTTCACAATGCATGGGAAACTGATTATTATATACTCCTTCAGGTCCACTTTAAGTGATTTTTTACCCTTTTTTTGTAGTCCACAATATTTAATTTTTTCAGATATCAAGAAGTAATTCACTTTTTTTTTTCAAAGTCCCCTTTGGAGTAAAGAACCTAGGAGTAGTTTGTTATATTTTCAATGAGCAAATTAAAGTTAATATGATCAATTACATTGTTAATTAATGTTAAAAGGTGAATTTCTTAATATATGTTAAAAGATCCAAAAAAATCACTTAAATTGGACCGGAGAGAGCATAGAATATACTCTCTCCGTTCACTTTTATTTGGCACGTTTTGATTTTTTCACGCCCCTTAAAAAATAATAAATAAAGTGCATAATTTACCATGATACCCATATTAATTGATGCATATTTATTGGATTTGAAAAAATGATTTGAAATGAGTAATAAATACTGTGGGTATAACATGGAAAAAAAATTATCTTCTTTTGATATGTGTAAAGTGACAAGTAAAAATGAAAATCTATTTTTAGTATACGTGTCAAGTAAAAGTGAATTTATTTAGCCTAAGCCGTTTCCATAAAAAGGTAACCTTTTTGACTTGTAATAGGAGTGCTACAAGACTGATCTCAATTGTGCATTTCAATACTTAACACAAAACTCCAAAATTATTCAAAAACTACATTTATTAAAATGTTTGGAGAGAAGGTCATCTGAAGTCCAATAATGTGGTACAGTTTTAATTTCTCCCTGAGCTTGTGGTGATTCTTTTTAAGAAGATTAACAAATCCTGAAATCAATACCCTCGTAGCACCGTGGTATTGTGAATACTGAATATATCACTCATACATTTATCAATTTTAGGTACCGTATATATCTTCTCTTAAGATTCATAAATACGAAATTGTGATTTTTTCTCATTTGTTTACGACTCATGAGTTGTGACACATAGACGGGATGATGGAAAAGTTGGAACCTCTTTCATGTTCNAGTATAACATGGAAAAAAAATTATCTTCTTTTGATATATGTAAAGTGACAAGTAAAAATGAAAATCTATTTTTAGTATACGTGTCAAGTAAAAGTGAATTTATTTAGCCTAAGCCGTTTCCATAAAAAGGTAACCTTTTTGACTTGTAATAGGAGTGCTACAAGACTGATCTCAATTGTGCATTTCAATACTTAACACAAAACTCCAAAATTATGCAAAAACTACATTTATTAAAATGTTTGGAGAGAAGGTCATCTGAAGTCCAATAATGTGGTACAGTTTTAATTTCTCCCTGAGCTTGTGGTGATTCTTTTTAAGAAGATTAACAAATCCTGAAATCAATACCCTCGTAGCACCGTGGTATTGTGAATACTGAATATATCACTCATACATTTATCAATTTTAGGTACCGTATATATCTTCTCTTAAGATTCATAAATACGAAATTGTGGTTTTTTCTCATTTTTATTACGACTCATGAGTTGTGACACATAGACGGGATGATGGAAAAGTTGGAACCTCTTTCATGTTCATCTATCTATATATAGTGAAATCCTCATATTCAAAACAAACTGGAATAAATAATTTAAATTTCATTTTCCTAGTGTTGGATTTGATGAGCAAGAAGTTTGTTTTTCTTCTTCTTTCTTTCCTATTTGCCAAGGAACTTCTAATGATACCTTTTTGCTTTTGTTTCTTCTGTGCAGCATATTATTTAAGCTTATGACTAGAAGACCTCATTGTGACGTGAACCGCTATATCTAGTCATGCTAAAATAATTTTATACAAATTTCTGTGCATACACATTATTGTCCCCTATAAAGTGCACATATATTAAGTTAATTTGAACTTACGTAATGATTTCCTTTTCTTGGTAATTAACGAGAAACTTGGAAGAAAATCATTGTATGTTGACATTTTTATAGTTAGTGGTAGCCCTGCTGTTGAGAAAGTTCTGTGGAATTTCTTTGGAAATTTGATAAAGCAGAGATAGAAATCTATTTAAAAACTCTTTTACTCATGTTGACAATATAAAAATGAAAAAGATATCTACTGTACGTTTTGCGGGCACCCCTTTCCGCTGATGTTTCATACTATAATCAGTTGCATAGCACTAATTAAGGGCCCGATTGGTTCGTGAGCTAGTTTTGCAGGAATTATAATGTAGAGATTTTTAAATATGTTGTGAATGATAATTTTATGTGTTGAGATTATTATGCAAGGAATAATAATACAAGAATTGTAATGAGCGGGTACGTTAAGGGCCTTTTTGTCTTTAGTTATTCTTAACGGTATACTACTACTAACACACTTATTCTTACTCCATATTTTATCTCACATGAAATAATATGCAGATTTCTTCATAACTTTACAAGTATTAGTAATGGGGAATTTAAAGAAGAGCAACCCTCAGAAATCACGAGGCAGTTAATCATTATATTGCAACATAAAATTTGTTGGTGTTAATGCAGTAAACCAAACAGACACTAAGTTAAAAGCTGTCAAAAGAGTGAATTTTGTTACCTTCTTCGTTGCCTTTGAGAAGAAGAAGAAGAAGAACCACCTCCTCTACTCGAATCAGATACACCCATTTGATCGCTTTCCTGCGCCGGCGGCAGCCCATGCACGGCAAATGCCGCCGTCGCCGGCCTCTCACCCAACATCTCTGCTGCATGGAAATATTCTAGTGCCTGCTGCTGCTGCTGATGATAATAGCTCAATCTTTCCTTTACATTATTAAAAACCGCCACGATCTCTTCTGTTTTATTTAAAGTGAACTGGGGTTGATTTGCCCAGTTTTGCAAGTTGGCTTCGAGCTCCTTAGCCAATTTACACCCATAAAGGATTGTAGCAGTTGTCTCGTCCATATATATATAACTTGGCTGTTTTTCCTTTCAAATGTTTTAAGGGTGTTTGGTTCAAGACAACATGAGTATGTTAAAAAAAAAAATGGGAAGTGATTTGAGGAGAATCTAAGGGAAATGGGTGGCCTTCCTATATACTTATGTTGGTGCTGGTTAATTTGAGGAAAAGAACAGTGTGTTTTCAAAGTATTTGTATGTGTTAAACACGGTAAGCATACTAAGATTTCATAGAAAATGAAAAGAAGCTTAGGAAAAAATTAATATATGACCAGGTCATGATCATGACTCATGGTCTACAAAACATAAACTGAGGTTTGTTCTAAGGTCTACGAGAAGACCGGTCCTCATTGAAAACCAACTTTTTGGACCATGGTGTTACGAAGAAATTTTCCCAACTTTGAATATGCATGCGACTTCCTTTTCTTACTAGTACTGGTATGTTTTATAAAATTAATCTAATTTGATAGGTAATTAATCTCTCTATATATGACATTCTTTCTAATTTTAATGTCCTAAAACTAATGTTTGACGCCAATATATTACTAATTGATGTTATACAATTTATACATGTTTCAAGAATAACTAAATTCATTTAATAATTCAACTGTATACGTTTGGTATGAAATTTTTTCTTGTCAAATTACGTAGTGTTTCTTTCACCATTATTATATATTATAAATACATGTAGTATCATTATCATTGTAAGTTCTGCCAAACAAATAATGTTACGTAAAATGAATTTCTCGTTAAAAAAATGTCTAATGAGGTTAGTGTGGGATTAATTTGCTTTAAGTTTTTCAAGAAGGACCTTTGACCCCTATATCACGACCATCTTCTCCATCTGGAATGTTTTTGAACCTTTGCGGCAAGCACGGTAGAGTCATCGGTCCCACTTCTTTTCCTTAAAAAAGGAAAAAAATTAATCACTTAAGTTTTATGTTGATGCTTACCATCAGAGCAACCCACCTTGTCTATGTTGATACTTTAGGTAAGATATACTATTACGTGAAAAAATATTACATATGGAAATCATGTTTCGAGATATAGGGCGGACTCATGTCGAAATAAATTAATGGGAGATAGTAAAAATTGATATAGAAAAATTTATAAATAAATCATTTCTTTGTAAGGTTATTTTCTTCTATTTAAATTAAAAGATGAGTTCAGACGATCATTTCCTCATAAGATTGGTGTAACGATCCCGGCCGGTCGTTTTGAGTATTTTAGCCATGTTCTCTTATTTATTGCTTCCTCTATGTTATATTGTGGTTATGTGACTTGCCGGGGTAGCTGGTTTGGTTTCTGGTGAGTTTCAAAGTGAATTGGGACACTTAGTCCCAAAGTTGGAAGCTTAAGTTGAAAGAGTTGACCGGAATTTGACTTTTGCATATACGACTCTGGAATGAAGTTTTGATATTTCTGATAGCTGCGTATGGGGATTTTGGACTTAGGAGTATGTTCAGATATTGATTTGGAGTCCGTAGGTCGTTTTGGCCTGAATTGGCGAAAGTTAGAAAGTTGAAGGTTGATAAGTTTGACCGAGAGTTGACTTTATTGATATCGGGTCCGGATTTTAGTTCTGAAAGTTGTTAAGGTCCGTTGTGTCATTTATGACTTGTGCGCAAAATTTAATGTCAATCGGAGTTGGTTTGACATGAATTGTCGTTAGTTTTGGAAGTTGAATGTTCATGGATTCAATAGGTTTGAATTGGGTTGCGATTTATAGATTTGATGTTGTTGAATACAATTTTAGGCCTTGTTGCGGCCAAACTAAAAATGTCTATGTGGAGCTAAATTTCACGTTCTAGGGTTGTGGTTCTTTCATGACTATTGTTATTCGAATATTGATTTTGGATTCTTGATTTATCATATTAGTTTATTTATTCAATCATGCACTTAATTATTTGATTGCTTGATCACCAATTAAATACTATCTACGAATCTAGAATTGAACTCGAAAGTGGGAATTCTAGATTGCATATAAGATTGAGTAGAGCAAGATCTTGAACTCGAGCATCAGGAATGGATTTGCGGTTAGAATAGGAATATAACTAATCGCCTTGCTTGATTATTATACGAGAATTATAAATGCGTTCTTGTTAGTTCTAATTCCATAGACATATAGGCATTAGGTTAGCTTGAANTATTTATAAATAAATCACTTATTTGTAAGGTTATTTTCTTCTATTTAAATTAAAAGATGAGTTCAGACGATTTTCCTCATAAGATTGGTGTAACGACCCCGGCCGGTCGTTTTGAGTATTTTAGCCATGTTCTCTTATTTATTGCCTCCTCTATGTTATATTGTGGTTATGTGACTTGCCGGGGTAGCTGGTTTGGTTTCTGGTGAGTTTCAGAGTGAATTGGGACACTTAGTCCCAAAGTTGGAAGCTTAAGTTGAAAGAGTTGACCGGAATTTGACTTTTGCATAGACGACTCTGGAATGAAGTTTTGATATTTCTGATAGCTGTGTATGGGGATTTTGGACTTAGGAGTATGTTCAAATATTGATTTGGAGTCCGTAGGTCGTTTTGGCCTGATTGGCGAAAGTTAGAAAGTTGAAGGCTTGGAAGGTTGATAAGTTTGACCGAGAGTTGACTTTATTGATATCGGGTCCGGATTTTAGTTCTGAAAGTTGTTAAGGTCCGTTCTGTCATTTATGACTTGTGCACAAAATTTGATGTCAATCGGAGTTGGTTTGACATGAATCGTCGTTAGTTTTGGAAGTTGAATGTTCATAGATTCAATAGGTTTGAATTGGGTTGCGATTTATAGATTTGATGTTGTTGAATATAATTTTAGGCCTTGTTGCGGCCAAACTAAAAATATCTATGTGGAGCTAAATTTCACGTTCTAGGGTTGTGGTTCTTTCATGACTATTGTTATTCGAATATTGATTTTGGATTCTTGATTTATCATATTAGTTTATTTATTCAATCTTGCACTTAATTATTTAATTGCTTGATCACCAATTAAATACTATCTACGAATCTAGAATTGAACTCGAAAGTGGGAATTCTAGATTGCATATAAGATTGAGTAGAGCAAGATCTTGAACTCGAGCATCAGGAATGGATTTGCGGTTAGAATAGGAATATAACTAATCGCCTTGCTTGATTATTATACGAGAATTATAAATGCGTTCTTGTTAGTTCTAATTCCATAGACATATAGGCATTAGGTTAGCTTGAATAGACGAGTAAGAACTCGACAGATTCTTATGAGCAATATTAACCATGGTAACCAATAAACTAGATAAATTAGTTAGTCAATTCAATTGAAGAATACAATAGGAATATTAGATAGCCCATAACCCTAGATCGTTTTCATCACATTGATAATATAAAAATCTGCTCTTCCTCTGTTTAAAGTTCATTAGTTTTTTTATTGAACCTTAATACCTCAAGAAAGCTGTCCACAAAATCCATTGTCGGGAAAAGTCCAAATTTTCTATTTTTGTTTCTTTACACAAAAACTACGACACTAAGAAAGAACACTACAACTAACCTAGGATAGCACGGAAACTCATCCAAATAATTTCCTCACCCCACACTTAAAATTGTGCAATGTCCTCAATGCACACTGTAAACAACAAGAGGATAAAAGAGACTCCCTGATAGGCCAAAGGCCGAAGCATTAGCAGTTCACGGGATACTCAGACTTGACCTAGGTATGATCCTTTGTGCGGGCACCCCATATTTAGTTCCAACCAGATGGCTCATTTTTGCACACTTCCTATGGCTTTGCACCCTATACTAAAAAACCTACAAAATAAAATAACACTACAAAAATAATACAATAAGAAAAAAAAATCAAACATTAAAGAAAGCGGTAAAGCTGAGTTGCCTCCCAACAAGCGCCTAATTTAACATTGCGGCACGACGTGAACCACTTTTTTTCTCCACCCCGAACTTATAAATTGAACCACTAATTTGGCTTCCAGTCTGTGGCTATGCTCTTTTGGTGGGGCTACAAAGACAATCAGGCCAAGTAATATATTTTTCACTCTACACTTCTCGGCCTTTAGATGAAGAATGTATTTTTTGCTTTTTGGCATGACAAATTCAAGAATATAGGCACTCTCATCCTCACTCTTTGACTCCCCCATAAGCTCAGTTGGCTCGATTACTATCTTACTATCTAAACACAATGTGGAAAAATGGTTGGAATGAGGTCTAATGCGCCCTAACTCATGAATTTTACTACTATTTGCATCCTCATATTTACATATACTAGAGTCTGCAAAAGTTATGTTATCTACTCTCTCACATGACTCTAGAGCACCCTTCTCAACATTGGTACCATCAAGAGAAATACAGTCTAATGATCGGTATTCTCGTTTTAGCTCCTCAATTTGGTCTAGTAGATTCTTTTCAGCTTCACACAATTCATCATTAAATTATTGGGCGTTGCACGTATCAACCTTTTGAACTCAAATATCCATCCAAGTTATGCACAACCAAGCCAAAATTATCAATTTATGTGCAAGCTTATCTCTTTCCTTAGGCCAATCATTCACCAA
The DNA here is from genome assembly GCA_000715115.1 of Nicotiana otophora. Classification (NCBI taxonomy): domain Eukaryota; kingdom Viridiplantae; phylum Streptophyta; class Magnoliopsida; order Solanales; family Solanaceae; genus Nicotiana; species Nicotiana otophora. Next base: position 16,085 of record AWOL01S0021243.1, read on the forward strand.
CTTTGTTAGAAGATAACGTCATTCCGCATATTCCCGTAATCGCGAATATCCGTCCCAATACCAACCTTTACCCCCATATTCAAATTCAGACCTCCCAGAGTTCAGGTCATGACAAGCCCAAAAAGATTGGGCATAAAACTCTTCCGTCAACCAAGCATCTTCATTAATAACCTTACCTCCGGATATTTCATCCACAGATGTCATGTTGATAGAACTAGAAACACACTAAGAGAAAGAGCAAATTGTTATAAAAATAAAAATATTTACAAAAAGAAAAAAAACTTGTAAAGATAAAAGTAAAAGTTTAATCTAGAAAATATGCTAATTCTAAGTCCCCGGCAACGATGCCAAAAATTTGTTGCGGCCAAATGCACACGCAAGTATACGCGGTCGTCAAGTAATAAAATGACTAAAAGTCAGATGTCGAACCCACGAGAACTTGTGATTAACTATTAACTAAATTAGACTATCCTAATTATCTAAACAAGAATTAAACCCAAAAGTAGTGATGCTAAAGTAATTAAACTAAACAGAAAAAAACTAATGAACTTTAAACAGAGGAAGAGCAGATTTTTATATTATCAATGTGATGAAAACGATCTAGGGTTATGGGCTATCTAAACATTCCTATTGTATTATTCAATTGAATTAACTAACTAATTTATCTAGTTTATTGGTTACCAGGGTTAATATTGCTTATAAGAATCTGTCGAGTTCTTACTCGCCTATTCAAGCTAACCTAACGCCTATATGTCTATGGAATTAGAACTAACAAGAACGCATTTATAATTCCTGTAAATCAACCAAGCAAGGTAATTAGGTATATGTCTATCCTAACCGCGAATCCGTTCTCTGATGCACAGGTTCAAGAACTTGATCTACTTAATCCTATATGTAATCTAGAATTCCCACTTTAGAGTTCAATTCTAGATTCGTAGATAGTATTCAATTGGTGATCAAGCAATCAAATAATTAAGTGCAGGATTGAATAAATAAACTAATATGATAAATCAAGAAATCAAAATCAATATTCGAATAACAATAGTCATGAAAGAACCACAACCCTAGAACGTGAAGTTTAGCTCCGCATAGACATNTCGTAGATAGTATTCAATTGGTGATCAAGCAATCAAATAATTAAGTGCAGGATTGAATAAATAAACTAATATGATAAATCAAGAAATCAAAATCAATATTCGAATAACAATAGTCATGAAAGAACCACAACCCTAGAACATGAAGTTTAGCTCCACATAGACATAGTAGCCAAACAATAAATCATACAAAGGAACATAAAAATTAGTACGTTTGGCGGAAGAAAAGATGAAACCCGGCCTCCACGACGGCTCTTTGCTCTCCCTTGGTCAAAAGTTACTCTAAAAATGTCTTCCTCCTCGAAATAGGTTTAGGTTGGCTTTTATATGAATTGGGGGCGTCTTGGGGTCGAAATAATCGAGTCCCGGTTGAAATAGGACATGTTCACATTTTGAGCGTCCAGGGCAATGCCTCGCGCTGGCCCTGGCGCAGAATGAAGTAGCATTTTGCGAATTCAACTCTTTTCTTGCGGCCAACTTCCAACTTTCCTTATAAACAATATTTTGCTTTCTTCTTTGTTTCCTTTAATCTCCAATCATTATGTCCCCCTCTCTTGTTTTAAGTGTTACAATTCACATATTTACTTCACCTCATGCCACGTACACAAACATCCTTAAGTCCTCCTTTTTTCTTCATTTCATGTGCTGCTCCAAAATTGTCTCATCCATGTAGATTTTTTTTCTATTCTCTTTCCGATTATAATTTCGTGCTCTTTTTCGTTTTGCATAGTTTTTGCTTCGAATATTTTTATTTTCGCTCCGCTTTATTCCTACACAGTTAAAATATCTCGTTCGTAGATAGGTATATTCCAGAAACTACTACACTAAAAATGATTGACATTCGTAGATAGTATTATCTCGTTCAATTCTAGATAGATATATATGCGTTAGTGTAGCTTGAATAGGCGAGTAAGAACTCGACAGATTCTTATGAACAATATTAACCCTGGTAACCAATAAACTAGATAAATTAGTTATTCCATTCAATTGAATAATACAATAGGAATTAGAACTAACAAGAACGCATTTATAATTCCTGTAAAATTCAACCAAGCAAGGCAATTAGGTATATGTCTATCCTAACCGCGAATCTGTTCCCCGATGCCCAAGTTCAAGAACTTGATCAACTCAATCCTATATGCAATCTAGAATTCTCACTTTCGAGTTCAATTCTAGATTCGTAGATAGTATTCAATTGGTGATCAAGCAATCAAATAATTAAGTGCAGAATTGAATAAATAAACTAATATGATAAATCAAGAAATCAAAATCAATATTCGAATAACAATAGTCATGAAAGAACCACAACCCTAGAACGTGAAGTTTAGCTCCACCTAGACATAGTAGCCAAACAACAAATCATACAAAGGAACATAAAAATTACTAAGTTTGGCGGAAGAAAAGATGAAACCCGGCCTTCACGGCGGCTCTTTGCTCTCCCATGGTCAAAAGTTACTCTAACAAACGCCATCCTTCTCTATATAGATTTAGGTTGGCTTTTTTATGTGTTGGGGTCATCATGGGGTCGAAATAATCGAGTTCTGATCGAAATAGGACATGTTCACGTTTTAAGCGTCCAGGGCAACGCCTCGCGCTGGCCCTGGCGCAGAATGCAGTAGCGTTTTTCGGATTCAACGCTTTTCTTGCGGCCAACTTCCAACTTTCCTTATATACTTTTTTTTGCTTTCTTCTTTGTTTCCTTTAATCTCCAATCATTATGTTGTAACGACCCGGCTGGTCGTTTCGAGAGTTGTAACCCTGTTTTCCCCATTCCTACTTCTTTTTGTGTTATTAAACTATATTATGTTATATCGGGTTAGTTGGTTCGAGTCCGGAAGGAACTCGGAGTGAAATGAGACACTTAGTCTCATAATTGAAAATTTTAAGTTTGAAAAGTAGACCGGATATGGACCTATATGTAAACTACCTTGGATTTAAATTTTGATAATTCCAATAGCTCCGTATGGTGATTTTGGGCTTAGGAACTTGTCCGGAATATTATTTGGGAGTCCATAGAGGAATTAGGCTTGAAATGCCGAAAGTTTCATTTTTTAGAAGTTTGACTGGGGGATTGACTTTTTGATATCGGGGTCGGAATCCGATTCTAAAAATTGGAATACCTCTGTTATGTCATTTAGGTCATGTGTGCAAACTATGAGGTCAATCGGACGTGATTTGATAGGTTCCGGAGTTGTTTGTAGAAATTNGGAAATATAGTCTAATGATCGGTATTCTCGTTTTAGCTCCTCAATTTGGTCTAGAAGATTATTTTCAGCTTCACACAATTCATCATTAAATTGTTGGGTGTTGCACGCATCAACCTTTTGAACTCAAATATGCATCCAAGTTTTGCACAACCAAGCCAAAATTATCAATTTATGTGCAAGCTTATCTCTCTCCTTAGGCCAATGATTCACCAACTTTGTTAGAAGATAACGTCATTCCGCATATTCCCGTAATCGTGAATATCCGTCCCAATACCAACCCTTACCCC
>AWOL01S0021244.1:13272-54858 GCA_000715115.1 Nicotiana otophora
GGGGGGGGGGGCTCGGGTGGGCTTCACACCACCCAGAGCATGGTTGGAGATTGATGGTTTGATGGTGCACAATAGTGCATCGCAATCGTGGAGCATAGTTGTGACGATCCAAATACCTCCTTAAGAGTCGTGATGGCACCTAGTCTCCGAACTAGATAAGCCGGTCAATTAGAATTATTTAGAACATTAAAAGCATGATATAACGAAAACAGAATTTAACATAAATGAGGAAATATGAGTAATACCGACAAAACTGCAGTACTCAACATAACTTTCCATAAATAGGTTATACAGAGTCACAAGAGGGTGACTACGAGACCTAAGGTCAGATCATGCAGGGATATCTTGAAGTCTCCGATGTATGAAATGCCTCACTGCCAATCTGTCCGGTCCTAAGTACCTGGGTATGAACAAAAATTTGCAAAAGCATAGTATGAGTACACCACAATCGGTACCCAGTAATAATCAAGACTTTCCTCGGTGGAGTGGTGATGAGGTACAAGTCGTTTCATACTCACTAGACAAATAACATGTGCAATGAATATATCAAAGAAACCTGATAATTGAAATATAACAAAAAAAAATAATCACAATCCCTTTAGAATATGTAATACCAACTCAGTGTAGTAAACTCCATCTTATATCACGAAACATCAAATAGAGGTAAGGTATGTGAATGAAATGTCAAATACAACTTAGTGTAGTAGAACCCATCTTTGATCACGAAACATCAAATAGAGGTAAAGCATATGATGAAATGTCAAATACAGCCATTAACTCAGGTAAGTGCAAAACGAAAGCTTTCAGAAATAATTATGAGAATGAAATATCAACCCAGTCTCAACACAATCACAACAACAAGAAGACACCCCGAAATATCACATAACATCATCGAAATTTCACCCTTATTACACCGCATGTTCACATAAAAATAATATGCCACCCTTATTACGCCATATGCGCATATAGCAACCTTTATTTTGCCACGTGGGGAGCCCGAGATAATGCCACCCTTATTTCGCCCCACGCACACAACAATAGACAAAGTGGCACGGCAAAAACCTTGTGCTGACACCCCAATCAATGCGCTCAACGTGTCCACAAGTGCCACGGTACCACAAAAACAATAATGCCAAGTGCCACAATATCATAACAGTGGTACCAAAGTTTCATCAAAGTATAAGTTCACAACTTTCAACAACCGTGCACGAGGACATAACAAATAATCGTAGAAGCAGAGGGGTGTTCAATAAATAAACCATGACTATGAATAACTCAATGAAATGATCATAATCAAATAGTCATAAAGTAATCTCACAAGTTTCATATAAAGTTCATTATCACATTAAGGCATATAAATAGCCTACGGTTTATTCCAGTCAAAATCACACATAGTACGAGTATACACGCTCATCACATCATGTACACCTCACTTATCACATCGAAGAAATCAACAATTAGGACTAGAACCTAAGGGGTATTTTCCCCACACAAGGTTATATAAGATACTTACATCAAAGAAGCTCAATCAATAGACTAAGAAGCCCTTCCCGTGTGAAATAACCTCCAAATGGCTCGAATCTAGCCAAAATAACTTAATATCATAAATAAAAGCCATCGAAATTAATTTCGAATAATAAAGCTTCGATATTTAATTAAAATCAAAATTCAACTCAAAAAGTCAATCATGGGCTTGCACCCCGGAACCCGACAAAACTCACAAATTCTGAACACCCATTCTGATACGAGTCCAACCATACCAATTACATCTAATTAAAACCTCAAATCGACCTTCAAATCATCATTTTATGTTTTAGAAAAGATTTTACTAAAATTCCCAATTTTTACAACTAGATTCACCAATCAAACACTAAAAGCAAGGTTGGAATCATGAAATATTGAAAAATCCGAGCTCTCTAACACAAAATGTGATAAATGAAATTAAACCCCTAGTTCAAGATATTTCTGTCCAGGCTTTTCGCTTCTGCGGTCCTTCAGTCACATCTGCGACTCTGCATCTGCGGAAAATTCATTGGAGATGCGGACTTCACTTAAGTCACAAAAACTCTGCTTCTGCGGACATTCAAGCATGGTTAAGAAGTCACTTATGTGGACCAAAGAGCACACATACGATCAAGCTTCTGTGCAAAATTGATGCATCTCTATACAACCGGAACAATACCTGTGATGGTAGCATCAGATGCAACTGTCTCAGTCCTATCAGGGAAAGCATAACCAAGGGCCTGGCATCCTTCTCTAGGGAGACCTCTACCCGCATGTCCTCCACCCCTAGCTGGCTGCACAGGTGGAGTAGCAATTGGAGCAGAAGCCATAGCCTAAGTATCTTGCGGAGGTCCACCCCTCCTAAGTCTGGGACAATCCCTTTTAATGTGCCTAGTATCGCCACAATCATAACAACCTCTCTGTTGGCATGGTTGCTGCTACTGAGTTTGATTTGGTCGCCTAGAGTAGCCGCTGTAGCAACCCCGTGCAGAAGGTGTACTGAAAGATGGTAGTCCCACATGAGTACCCTGAAGTCCCTGACTAGCTGGAGCACCACGAGTAACTTGAAGTACAGACTGAACTGGTTGACTAGTAAAACCTCTGCCATAGTGGAGTTTTCCTAGAGTAGGAGCTCCTGAATCATCTAAAAGCATAATTCTTCATGGCCTCCCTATCCTCCCTCTCCTGACCGCTGATATGCTCTAACCTCCTAGCGATCTCCAAGACTTGCTAGAATGGAGTATCAGTCTTTAACTGCTGTGCCATCCCAAATCTGAGACTTTAGGTGAGTCCCTTAATAAATCTATGGACTCTCTGTGTGACTGTGGAAACCAAAGCAGGTGCATGACGAGACAACTCAACAAATCTCATAGCATACTCAGACACGGTCATAGTCCCCTGACGCAACTGCTCAAACTATGTGTGCAATGCATCCCTAAGTGTTTGTGGAAAAAACTCCCTCAAAAATAGATCAGAAAATTGAGCCCAAGTGAGTGGTAGTGTGTCTGTTGGCCTACTCTCCTCATAAGCCTGCCACCATCTATATGCTGATCCCGTCCACTGAAAAGTAGTAAGGTCAACCCCGCTCACTTAAAATATGCCCATAGTGCACAGAATACAGTGACACTGATCTAGAAAAACCTATGCATCCTCAGAAGTTGCACCACTAAAAGTAGGAGGAAAATACTTCTTAAACCTCCCAAGCCTCTTATGCTCCTCCTTTGATGCCACTGGCCTGACCTTGGGCTGAATCGCGATCACACGCTATACTGGCATAACACCCGAGCCTGATTAACAGGAGCCCATTGCTGTAGAGTACAAGTGGCGGTAGTCTGAGCTCCTCTCCTAGCCTGAGAAATAACTAGTGCAACTAGGATCAATCTTGCCTGAACCAAGGTACCAAACATGCTCGGGAAATGTGCAAGGGTCTGCTGGAGTCCAGGGGTAGCAACAGGCGTCTCAGGTGCCTGCTCCCCAACTGGAGCAACTGGTGGCTCCTCAGATGCTGCTCTAGTAGGTGCCCTTGCTGTACCACGTGCTCCTCCTCCGCCTCTACCTCGTCCCCGGCCTCTCACGACTCTAGTAGGGGGCGCGACTGTCTGCTCAGGTGATCTGGTAGTGCATGTGCTCATCATCTTGAGAGAATAGAAAGACAAAAGCTCAAACTCCAAAATCAATAAATTCGCACAATAAGGAATGAAAGAAGTGAAATTTCCTAATAGTTCCGTAGACTACCGAAGATAATTATAGACGTCTCAGTATCGATCTGCAAGACTCTACCAAACTTGCTCGTGACTCATAGAACCTATGAACCTAGGGTTGTAGTACCAACGTTTCACGACCCAAATTCCTCCTTAGGAGTCGTGATGGCACTTAGTCTCCAAACTAGTAAATCAGTAACTTAACATTATTGAGAATATTAAAAGCATGATATAAGAAGAGTAGAATTTAACATAAATGCAGAAATGGGAGTAATACAGGCCATAGTGGCAATAATCAACATAACTTCCCAGAACTAGGTGGTACAAAATCACAAGCTCTAACTGAATACATGAGAACATCTCAAAAAATACAATACCATCTAAAATACATCAATAGTAGAAATGAAACAAGAAGGTAACTCTGATGCCTGCAATCGGATCATGTAGGGATATCTTGAAGTCTCTAGTGTATGAAATGGCTCACTGCCGATCAGTCCGATCCGAAGTACCTGAATCTGCACAAAAATATGCAGCGCATTAACATACTAAAATCGGCACCCAGTAAGTATCAAGACTAACCTCGGTGGAGTGGTGACGAGGTACTAGTCATTTGAGACTCACCAGACAAGTAACCTGTGCAATGAATATATCAAAGAAAACTGATAATTAAAATATAACTGAAAACAATAATCACAATCCTTTTAAAACATGTAATAAAAACTCAGTGTAGTAAAACCCATCTTTGATCACGAAACATAAAATAGAGGTAAGGCATGTGATGAAATGTCAAGTACATCCATTAACTCAGGTAAGTGCAAAACGAAATCTTTCAGAAACAATTTTGAGAATGAAATATCAACCTCGTCTCAACACAATCACAACAACAACAAGACGCCTTAAAATACCACATAACATCATCAAAATGCCACCCTTGTTACTCCACATGTGCAAATAAAAATGATATGCCACCCTTATTTCGCCACATGCTCATATAGCCACCCTTATTTCGCCATGTGGGCAACTTGAGGTAATGCCACCCTTATTTTGACCCACGCGCACAATAATAGACAAAGTCGCACGACAAAAACCTCATGCAGACACCCCGAATCAATCCACTCAACATGTCCACAAGTTCCACGGTGCCACAAAAACAATAATGCCAAGTGTCACAATATCAAAACAGTGGTACCAAAGTTTCATCAAAGAATAAGTTCCCAACTTTCAACAACCGTGCATGAGGACATAACAAATAATCATTAAAACGAAGGGGTGTTCAATAAATAAAGCATGACTATAACTATGTCAATGAAATGATCATGATCATATAGTCATAATGTAATCTTAAATATTTTACACAAAGTTCATTATGACATTAAGGCATACTAATTGCCTTCGGTCTATTTCTATCAAAACCACCCATAGTACTGGTATACACGATTGTCAAATCATGTACACATCACTTATCACATCATAGAAATCAACAATTAGGACTAGCACCTAAGGGGTATTTCTCCCACACAAGGTTAAGTAAGATACTTACCTCGAAGAATGTCGCGACCCAAAATCCAGCCAGTCGTGATGGCACCTAACCCAATCGGCTAGGTAAGCCAAATGATAGACGCCACAACTCAAATAGGATAACAAGAATCAACAAATAAAATAACTGAGCTTTCTATACAAAATTTCAAAGACTAGTAATACAAATCATGAGTTTCTAAGACTTAGAATTTACAAAGGTGGTATAAGTACATCATCTATTCGAAATATACAGAAGTAGATTTGAAAATGTAGAGCTACCAAGGACAAGTTGCAGCTATAACCGGAAGGCAGGTACATCTTCAATGCCAACTTTCGCCATACACAACAACATTAGCTCAGAAATCTGCATGCAAGGTGTAGAAGTGTAGTATGAGTACAACTGACCACATGTACTCAATAAGTAACAAATCTAACTTTAGGTTGAAAGTAGTGACGAGCTCGAAAGAGGGTCAGTGACCAACATCAATAGCCAGAAATAGTTCATAATAGTGTAGTGAAGCCAGTAAAGATATATGAATCAGAAGATATATGCTCAGCTAGATCACAGTTACGGGAAAGTAGGCATTCTTTTCAAGTAAAACAGTCAATTCCAAATCTCACCACTGAGAAACAACTAAACAGGAGTTTATCAAAAGAATTGTATTCCCAATTTACAACATCAGATAAGAGTTTTCCTTTACCAATTAACATGGGGAAAGTACATCTCTATGCCTACCTGTCAATATACACATCAAGTCATCAATTATCAACTACCGTCTAGCATGAGGAATATATATCTCTATGCCTATATATCAAATATACATGTCAAATGATAAATGTCACATTACCGTCTAGCTTGAGGAATATGCATCTCTATGCCTACATGTCGGGTATACATGTCAAGTAATCAAATGACATGTTACTGTCTAGTATGAGAAAGGTACATCTCTTTGCCTACATGTCAAATAAACATGTCAAGAACTCAGTTTCACAATGGACACATTAAGTACACACAATCTTAGCACACTCCAGGTGCCTAGCTCAATTCCCCAATAACGTGTCACGACCCAAACGGATGGGCCGCGACGAGTGCCCGAGACCTACCTGTCGAATACCCTTAAGCATGCGACTAAGATATAAACATGAATACCATTCGCTGAATTACGAGAATAACATGCGTGAGGAAAACCTGTCCAAAAGACATATATACATATACGTACCGAATACAGTAGGCGAGCCGGCAAGGCTGCTATAAGAAACTATATACCCAAACCGGAAAGCTGACAAGGCCACATACTATCCAATTATGCATAACTGTCTACAGACTTCTAATAGAAATATAACTGTACAAAGAAGGGACTGAGCCACATCATACCCATATATATATATACACAATCATATCGTACCAAAATCAAAAGCAGCTCTGGATCAAGTGGAGCACGCCAACTCTCGCTGATCAAGGATCCTAAGAAGGGGGACCGTCGGCTTGCCTACCTGCACCTGCGGGCATGAAACGCAGGCCCCGGGAAATAGGGTGTCAGTACGAATAATGTACTAAGTATGTCAAGCATGAAAATCAGTACATAAAAGACATAAATGAAACATGGAATAACAAATTTTGCATGTAAAATCCATGTAACTTTGCATATCCTAAAACATTTATAACATCATGCATGTGCATATGAATGTCGTGTCATGCATAGGTATAGGTGTACATAACATCTTCAGGACTCTGAGGGCAACCCATCATATCATCTCGGCCAATGTGGACAAATTCATCAACGTATACCAGCTGATCAGGTGGTGGTGAGTATATAACACCGTAACCTTTTCCCATATCCCATATACATATAATATACGCGTATATAATGCCTTCTGGCCATGGGTCAATATACATGCGTAAATGCATGAAATGCATAAGAAATGCATTTATAAGATTTCTCGAATATCATAAAATTAATATGCCTTTCGGACAACTTTATCAAATATGTATTTTTCAGAGACCCATGAATAGAGGATATAATAATAATTCACATGGGGAATCAAGAATATAGACACCCCTAATATTTCTATGAATAGAGTCATTTATGAAAGTTGCGTCTTTTGCTCATTTCGTTTGTATCATTTGGATCATGCCAAAAAGAAAGAAGGGATAGCCTTAACATACTTAGAGTAGGGAAAAATCCGTATGATGTTCTTGGAAAAGGTTGCACCATACTCCTTTAGAAGCGCCAAATTTACATTGCTAACAATTCTCGTTGGATTTCTTTTGGTTGCAAGAATTCACGTCTTTGTTGAAAACTTGAAGAATGGTTAACGTTCTGTAGTGCTTATTCATGGCTATTGTTTCTAATTATAAGAGTGGCATATATTCAGATTGTAGGAATGGCTAATGTCCAAATGAACCAAACTTGTATAAGATAAACCAAACTTGAATGTCTTTACTTTACACGTTAAAGTCTTGTTACCCTAGGTAGCCACCTAAGGCAATTTGACCCTTGGTCATTTTGTTTGGTTTTATTTTGTTTAAGCAACTATACCACTCGGCAGCACTTGCCTAGTGGCTAATATATAAATAAAATATCAAAATGGGTCCAAAGCTTACAAGATGTCCAAACCAAAATAGAAGTTGCATGAAGCTACTAGCTATTAAAAAGATAGAAAAGCTAAAATCTAATGAACTAGCTATTACAATATAATAAGTCGAATGCTTCCTTCTCCTATCAGTGTGTGTGAATCCAATTGTCACTGGCAAATACCAAGAAGCACCTATCAAGCTCTCACCAGGCGCCAGGGTATACTATCCATAGGCTAAAATGAATTCCAAATATCTCCACCACAGAGTTGAAGCCAACATAGTCTTCCAAGTGTAGCTACTATATGATCTCCATATGCAGTGGACTGATTTTGTCCAAGTATTAATTATGTGCTCACTCATCAAAATTAATGTGTAGAAGAGGAGCCTGGCTTTAGGCAGGCTTTGCAAGGCAAAAGCCAGGCTTGAGCTGGCTTTAGGCAGGCTTCGCAAGGCAAAAGCCAGGGTTGAGCTAGCTTTAGGCAGGCTTTGCAGGGCAAAAGCCAGGCGTGAGCTGGCTTTAGGCAGGCTTTGCAAGGCAAAAGCCAGGCATGAGCTGGCTTTAGGCTAGCTTTGCAAGGCAAAAGCCAGGCTTGAGCTGGCTTTAGGCAGGCTTTGCAAGGCAAAAGCCAGGCATGAGCTGGCTTTAGGCTAGCTTTGCAAGGCAAAAGCCAGGAATGAGTTGGCTTTAAGTAGGCTTTGCAAGGCAAAGGCCAGGCTTTGAAAATGTGCCTTTTTGTGATCTTGTAAGCTCAGATCCTTCCCTACTAGAACTTTTAATGTAGACATCATTCTAAACATTTCTAAACCATCCTCAGATTGAGCAAGAGAGCATGCTAATACTACTGAGAAATGATTCAACAATCTCCAGAAATACCATATGATGGGTTCAGCATTTTCCTTAGCATTTGGACATAGCAGAAGTAGGATAAATTGTACCATCCCACACCTGCTTATCGCATTTTTTCTGTACACTATCAAAGCACCCCCAGAATGAGCATGGGACCATGCTAATACCATTGGAAAGTACCTTAATAGCATACTGAATGAGACAAAGAAACATGCAGGTTTGTGCAGAGTCCAATCCTATGAAGCCATCAGTTTGGGGTTCTTCTCTTTGCTATCCTAACCCTAAGGTTAGGTGATTGAGATTTGTCTAGATTGATCAACCTCCTCCCTGCACTAGGCAGTTTAGAGAATGAATGAAACTCGGATGTACTTGCAAAAGAGAACACAATGTTAGCTATAAAATCCGCCACTGAGTTGCCTTCTCTGAACACATGTTGAAAGATCACATTGAAGTTGTCCTTCATCTCTATAATTTTCTTCACATCCTGTGCAATTACCCAAGGAGGATCCCATTCCCCTTCTATCACCTTCTTCATCACCAATGAATCAGTCTCCAATATGAGAGGGTGAAGATCATTCTCCACACAGTATTCCAACCCTTGAAGAATAGCCTTAGTTTCAGCTACCACATTAGTTGTCACTCCCAGTTCTACTGCCCTAGAATACACCACATCACCTTCATCATCCCTCACACAAAAGCCTAGGGAGCTAGGTCCAAGATTGCCCTTTTGAGGCTCTATCAGTATTACATATGTACCAACCATGAAAAGGAAGCTGACATGCTACTCTTGTAGTGATAAATATAGGTTTATATCCTTCAAAGTATTGAATCATGTTTGGCCATAATAATGGAATATTAGGCATCCAAGCATACCTCACCATTGCCAGTTGATGCAATATCCTATTTATCTCATGAATCACTATATTTGTGGACACTGAACCCCCATGTTTACCTGCATTTCTTCTCTTCCAAAGCTCCCAAGTGATGATAGCTGGTACTGCTTGAAATAGTGGCTTTAACTTTGGACAACACTGAGCATACCACCAATGCCTTATAATCTGCTTCAATTGAATCAATTGCACAGAAATTCCAGCAGCCCCCATGAACAAGTTCCATACCTTAGAGGCAGTAGGACTTGTGACAAATATATGCTCAATGGATTCCTCTTGGGGCTGCTGACAACACCAACACCTAGACATCACCATTTGCCCTTGCCTCCTCCACATATCATCAGTGGCTATTTTCTGCCTCCACAATCTCCACAAGAAGAAGGATATCTTGAATGGCCAACCTTTAATCCACATTAACTTGAATTCCTGATTAGGATCATCCTTATGCCTTAATATTTGCCAAGCACTGCTAACACTGAACTTGCCTGAAGGAGTTGGCATCCAGTATGGCCTATCCCAATATCCCTCACTGCCTTCATAATGCACATTTAGCCTTATATATTCTGCAATTTCCTCATTGAAAGTTTGATCTAGCAGCTGGTCATTTTGTTTGGTTAGCCCCTTATCTCATAATTAAGAATTATCTCAAATTACTTAAAATACTACTCATTTTAAATATACTTCATACATCATACTATTACGGTCATATAATACCTTGTATGGTACTAGTCCATAAATATCGGGTATTATAGCTAGGACCGTATTTTATCCCAAATTGACAACCTTCAACGAAACTCGTTTTCTTTAATCCGTGTATCCTTTATCCTTCATGGCACTTACTTATCGCTTGCTTTAAATAGCATAAATATGTTAACCTCAAGATAATCTCATCCCCGAGTCTACGTCGATTAACTGAGGACGAAACTTTAATGTACAAAAATGCGAGATGTAACACAATGTTACCATGGATCCATCAAAATAATCACACTTAGCACTGTACGGGTGCCTGACAAAACTGCCCAACATCAAAGCACGTATACGAAATAGTATGCCTGCGCTTAGTGCTTGCATGTCAGACTCAAAAGGGGTGGATACTACCCAAGCGCTAACCATAATAACATAGCACAAATAGTGGGGCCTGATGCACACGTAGCCATAAATTAGTATAGCTTAGCCCAATGTGAGGTTTGGCATACGCGTCACCTGCATATCAATATAACCGTTGCGATGTGCAACACGATCCAAATATTCATATCAATATGGCTCTATGGCCCACATCAGTCAACAGTCCGTTCAAGTCTCAATATGCAGACGCCTCACAGAAACACAATCCAATTATATAAGATGGAATAACACAATACGTCTCATATATCACTCAAACTCCTGTCACGTACAAGGATACCAATAACATGTGAGACAACATATCTGAAGTGCACGGAGACCGCGATAAAACATGCGGAGGTAACAATCATGACTGTTCAGTATGACTACGGCTAAAGTAAATAGCTCAACATGGCAAATATAGCCCTATCATGTCTCAAACAATTGAATAAGTAGCCTAGGCATGATTTCTAGCATGAATGATATCCCACGTAGTCACATAAATGGAGAAAACATGATATCAAAGAAGCATGATAGAAAAACCGGCCATATAATAGCCTAACAACTACCGGGATGATGAATATCTCGGTGCACACACCCGCACCCATCACCTAGCACGTGCGTCATCCCCAACCCATCTCAAATATCATAGTTCTCAGGGATATTTACCCTCAAATCCATGTTTAGACATGTTACTTACCTCGAACAAGCCAAATACAATACCGAGCAAGTCAAACAATACTCTAGAAATGCCATCCCGCGCGTATACCCCCCAGCACGACTCAAAACTAGCCAAAAGCAACTCCAAAATATCAAATAAGCCTAAGGAAACAACCCCAAATGATAAAGGTCGAATCTTTACATATTTACTCAAAGTCAACCAAAAAGTCAAACTCGGGCTCGTACCTCGGAACTCAACAAAACTCACAAAATTTTACAACCCATTCAATTACGAGTCCAGCCATACAACTTTCACCCGATTCTAACTCCGAATCGATGTTCAAAACTCAAAATTTTACTTTAGGAAAGTTTTGACAAAAACCCCCAATTTCTATTTAAAATTCATAATCCAAATGCCAAAATCAAGTATAGATTAATGAAATATAACCAAACCCAAGTAGAAAATACTTACCCCAATCCATGTGGTGAAAATGCCCTCCAAGATCGCCCAAAACCGACCTCCAAATCTCAAAATGTGAACAAAAATGACCAAGCTCTCGATATATAGCTTTTGCCCAGGCATCTTTGCATATGCAACATCCCAGTCGCTTTTGCGGTGACGCTTCTGAGGAAACAACAAACGAGCAGACCTCTCATACCTGTGAAATATACTTCACTTCTGAGACGTCGCAGGTGCGAGGAAAATGCTCTGCATTTGCGCTCTTTTCGCTTCTGTGCCAAAGCTACTGCCCGTGCGCCTTCGCAGATGCGATGAAATCTCCGCATATGAAAACTCTTCCCCAGCTCCAAATTGCGCTTCTGCGATGCTTGCCGCACCTGCACCCAAATTTCCGCAGGTTCGGTCACATCAGAACCCAGCAAAAACCAGCAGCAACAATCATGTTCCCAAATAATCCTAACCATATTCGAAGCTCACTCGAGCCTCCCTGGACCCCGTCTGAACATACCTATGAGTCCCAAAAGATAATACGGACCTACTCAAGGCCTCAAATTATACATAATATCATCGAAACGACGAATCACACCTCAAATCGAATTGAAGAACTTTTGAACTTTCAACTTCCAAAGCTCGTGCGGAACCATATCAAATCAACCTGGAATGACCTCTAATTTAGCACACGGGTTCCAAATGACGTAACGAAGCTATTTAAATTTTCGAAACCACAATCCGAACCCGATATCATCATTGTTAACTCCCGGTCAAACTTATGAATATTCCAAACCTTCAAATTGCCAACTTTTGCCAAATAGTGCTGAAACCTTCTAGAAACATCCGAATGCAAATCCGTGCATACGACCAAGTCCAAAATCACCATCCGGACCTAACAGAACCATCAAAACTCGGATCCGATGCCAGACACGCAAAAGTCAAACTTGGTTAACTCTTCCAACCTAAAGCTTTCTAGTTGAGATTCATTCTTCCAAATCACCTGAAAACCAAATCCGACGATACACGCAAGTCATAATACATAATATGAAACTACTCAAGACTTTAAACAACTAAACAAAATGCACATGCTCAAAACGACTGGTTTGGTAGTTACATCTCCCTCACTTAAACATGCATTCATACTCGAACATGCCAAGAGATGTTCCAAAGCCATCAAATCACCGTATAATCTTACTGTGCACATACCTGTGGGTGATCTCACGTCACCCCAATCCATATAAGTTAGTCAACCCAACATAACCGAATAATCTTCCTTCAACCTTTGTCCATAAACCGTGGAACCCAATTTCTAACATCCGGAATCCTACAAGACCCAATTCTCACATCTATACACTATATAAGTCTGAACAAGCCGTACCAAGACATAACCATAACCCAAGATGTAATCACATGATATACCACATAACTCAGATACTCACAACAATAGCTTCTGACCGCGATAGCTGCCCAAAAACAAACTCGATACCAGTAATAAACCTCATATCAAATAGAACCTTGTTCCAAACTTTCGTACACTGAAAACGTTGAAAGAAACATGCATAAACTCATAACCACCCATCAAATCAACAAGTCATGGTGCTCCCTCGCGGAACAAGAACCATGGTCCAATTCTAAGCTGATTAGTGACATTATTCTTCCAAACCTACCATAATCAAATCTGATAGTACCCATTCTAGGTCCAATGACCTCATCTCATCAAATACAAGCTGCGCACTAACATGTTACGCCAATACAAATCTAAGCCACAAACTGTATAATCCGTGCACCCATAAGCAACAACTCGAATGTACCCAAAAATGGAAGATGACTCAAATGAGAGAACCGTTCTGCTAGCTAAACAGATACCACCAGCAGCACAATGTTGTGAATCCATCATATAAAGGAGAACCAAAACACACGAAATCAACACAAAAAATCATATCCTAACATAACCCCGCCATAGTGCGTGGTCCAATCCAAACACTAGTCCACATGAAATACCATAAGCCTTAGTGCTCAAATCAACAACCATACGCAAATCAACCATTCAACACCCCAAGTACCATCTCGTTCTAATTTCGCCACCAGGCCCAAATAGAAACACATCTAGGGTGCAAATAACCAACAGATCACAACCCATTGTAGCTTAGAAGAGTAACACATAGAACATATCGGAACATGAACAAGCTCAACTGCAATCGAATGACACACCCCTTAACAATAACAGTGTTGAGTCAACAAATTCGACCCGGTGTATAATACACATCCTCGTTGGGTCTACTAATGGGCCCCCAAAACAACTCGGGTCATCCACAAATAGATAAATAACCCTCCAAAAGTCCACCATAACCTAACCATAACACATGCTATTAACTATCTAACTTTTGCCATACCTTCGCTGTCAGCAACCAAGGAACAATCTGCCTCTGAGCACTCCCAGCCTCCAAATTCCTAGAATACTAGAATTACCATATTCGCTCCCAACTCGACAAGTCAAGTGACTGACACACCCTTCAGACACAATCATTCCATGAGTAATACTTCCATAATTCTTCCGCATAGCTAAATCTGAACATTAGCACTTGATCAACCAGGTGTGTACCGCTATACCAATGAAGCATTTGTAAGTCAAAACACAGTGCGCCTTCTAAAATGCGCACCCATCTCATGTAATACCAAGTAGTACTAGCATTCATCTAAATATGTGGAACACCATGCTATCTAAAATTCATGACCTTCCCTCCAAAACTGAACCACAACCTAGTACATGCAAACCTCAGTCCCACACGACGCACCGCATCTATCATGCCATCATATGAAAACACGAGAACCACATTATCAACCATGAGACACAACCAGATTACATACTCAATTAGCTAGAAACCTTCCACCTGATCCTATTCAGGAGAAAATCACAACGCACAACAAACTCCTTGGGCCTGTAGAAAATATCCATGCCAAGCCATGGTAGAAATCATCGAGAACTCTATGACATAACCAAGCCATCAGAACTGAATCCCTCTA
Organism: Nicotiana otophora; assembly: GCA_000715115.1. Taxonomy (NCBI): domain Eukaryota; kingdom Viridiplantae; phylum Streptophyta; class Magnoliopsida; order Solanales; family Solanaceae; genus Nicotiana; species Nicotiana otophora. The sequence goes on from AWOL01S0021244.1 coordinate 28,046, forward strand.
ACTCAACCAAGCCACGCTGGCCAAACCCAGGAGTATTGCCACAAAACACTTGTAAAGCTTCACCACATCGTAAGAACCAAAAGAACAGAGCATACAATTTCCATATTCATCCAACTTACTACCAAGTTATCCTATTTCCTCGGAGTTTCTTCTGAATTGCCTTCAAGATAACACTTCTCCTTGCCATAATACCACAATCCTCAATCAAAGCTCACCACATGAGATCCTAGCATGATATCATATCGCTTAAAGCCCTAAAGACATTGTATTACCTTTTAAGCACTCAAAATACTACATCCAAGATACCTAGTCTGAAGTGACCTTATGTGAATCTAAAGCTATTTCTTTAACCTCTCAAATGCTGAAATGTCGAATTAATAATGATACAGAAATACCGCAAGTCTCAGTACCATCTAATGCAATCTTAGATTTTAGCCCTTCACAGATTTCCGAAATTCTTCAAATGACACATATGAATCTTGAATCCATTAGAACATTCTCGAGAGTCATCCACTCTTCCCAAATCTCAAATGCACCGCCCAAACAAACCGAACGACCAATCCCCCATAAGCACACCAACACCCAGAGAAGTAATCCACACCTCTATGCAACCGAGTGAATCGCTTTTGTTAGTAGATTACATCCATCACGAACAACAAACCTAAACCATTCCAAGACTTTCATATATCCATAAGGTGTAATACATCATGCATCCAGGAATTTTCTTGCTTAAGTCATCTTCAAAACTAACCTCTGCAAGTCATAACCGATTCAAAAGTATTCCTCAGATCGAAACCAATGCGACACATAACCATGCAATCAAATCGTCAATAGCAGACTCCCTCACTTGGCTCGAATCCATAGAACAAAACAACTGATAACTCGTAATACCCATACTCTGTTACTGCCATAATCCTACACTGAAATTCAACTAAATCCTTCATAAGCTCATGTAACCCAAACCATAAAATACCTTAAATCATCTACTAGGCTCGCATTCACCCTCGTGGAAGTCAAGTCAACTTTCTCAACTGATCCAAACTCACTCGCAACACATATAACCCACTGGTAGAAAGAAACTCTCCACACAACATCATAAGGATCACACATCCGTAGACCACCCTACATGAGATAACCCACCTGCTTAGACTCAAATTGGCATTTCACTACACCCTACCATGCCCACAACCATCATGAAATCACTTAATCTTCCCGAGTCTAAACTCGTCAACAAGACATAAGAAGCCACTTAATCCCATAACTAGACAACATGAAAGATCACTCAACACGATCATAACTCGAGACTGTACAACAAATCAAGACAGAAATCAAGCATCCAATAGTCCTTTTTCATATCCCAAGCAAACTTTTCTCGTCACACCCAAGCCATCTGAACACTTCTCGTAGTCACATCATATTCATCATATAGCTATCCAACAACTTACCGGCCATAAATCCCGCTCCTAGGGATACTACTGGACATATAACCCCAAAAGCCCATGCTCACACAACTAAAATCATCGAGCCCAAACTACGATCAAAAGCCGGCCTCAAGCCCTCCAGACTGGCCCATCACAAAAATACAAAAAACATATTTCGCACCTCATCCATGGAATCACAAGCCGTCGATGCACAGCTGATACCGAGCGCTCACATACGCATATGAGTGAGTTAAAGGAATTCAAAGAGATACACTTCAAGCTAAATCAATGTTGCACGGTCAGGAAAGAAAGATGGGAAGTTTATCCTAATTACCCTATAGCGTCTCAAAAATCGGTATGGACGTCATCAAACTGATTCGCAAGACTCTACTAGATACTTGCTCGTGACTCATAGAACCTATGAACCTAGAGCTCTAATACGAACTTGTCACGACCCAAAATCCAGCCAGTCATGATGGCACCTAACCCAGCCTACTAGGTAAGCCAAATGATAGACAACACAACTCAAATAGGATAACAGGAATCAATAAATAAAATAACTGAGCTTTCTATACAAAATCCCAAGGATTGATAATATAAATCGTGCGCTTCTAAGATTTAGAATTTGGAAAGCATGTATGAAATAAGTACATCATCTATTCGAAATATACATAAACAGATTTGAAAGTCTAGAGCTACCAAGGACAAGTGACAGCTATAACTGGAATGCAGGTACATCTTCAATGCCAACTTCCGCCACATGCAGCACCATCAGCTCCAAAATCAACACGAAGGGTGCAGAATTGTAGTATGAGTACAACCGACCCCATATACTCAATAAGTAACAAATCTAACTTTAGGTTGAAAGCAGTGACGAGCTCGGAAGAGGGTCAGTGACCAACATCAATAGCCAGCAACACTTCATAATAGTGTAGTGAAGCCAATAAAGATATATGAATCAGGAGATATATGCTCAGCTAGATCACACTTACGGGAAAATAGGCATGCTTTTCAAGTAAAACAATCAATTCCAAATCTCACCAAAAAGAACTGTATTCCCAATTTACAACACTAGATAAGAGTTTTCCTTTACCAATTAGCATGAGGAAAGTATATATTTATGCCTAAATTTAAATATACATGTCAAGTCATCAATTATCAGATACCGTCTAGCCTGAGGAATATACATCTCTATGCCTACCTGTCAAAGATACATGTCAAATCATAAATGTCACTTTACTGTCTAGCTTGAGGAATATGTATCTCTAAGCCTACATGTCAGGTATACATGTCAAGTAATCAAATGTCATGTCATTGTCGAGTATGAGGAAGGTACATCTCTATGCCTACATGTCAGGAACTCAGTTTCTCAATGAACTCATTAAGTACAAACAATCTTAGCATACTCCAGGTGCCTGGCTCAAATGCACCAATAACGTTACCATGGATCCATTAAAATAATCACACTTAGCACTGTATGAGTGCCTAGCATAACTGCCCAATATCAAAGCACATATATGAAATATTGTGCATGTGCTTACTGCTAGTATGTCAGACTCCGAAGGGGCGGATCCTACCCAAGCGCTAATCATAATCAGATAACCTAAATAGTGGGGCCTGGTGCATGTGTAGCCTTAAATCAGTACAACTTAGCCCAATGTGGGGCCTACCATACGCGTTACCTCAATATTAATATAACCGTTGTGGCGTGCAACCCGGGCTAAATATCCATATCAATAAGGCTCTATGGCCTGCATCAGTCAACAATCCGCTCAATTCTCAATATGCAAACATCTCACAGAAACACAATCTAATTATATAACACGGAATAACACAATATTTCTCAAATACTGCTAAAACTCGTTTCACGTACAAGGACACCAATAACATGTGAGACAACATATATGAAGTGCACAAAGACCAAGATATAACATGCGGATATAACTATCATGACTGTATAGTAGGGCTACGGCTAAGGCAAATAGCTCAACATGGCGAAAATAGCCCTATCATGTCTCAAACAATTGAACAGGTTGCCTAGGAAATGATTTCTAGGACGAAGGACATCCCACAGAGTCACATAAATGGAGAAAATATGATATCAAAGAAACATTGGAGCAAAACCAGGCATATAATGGCCTAAGAACTACCCGGATCATGACCCAACCCATCTCAAATATCATAGTTCTCAGGGATATTTACCCTCAAATCAATGTTTAGAGATGTTACTTACCTCGAACAAGCCAAATCCAATACCGAGCAAGCCAAATAATACTCTAGAAATGCCATCTCACGCGTATACCCCCTCTGCGGCTCAAAACTAGCAAAAAGTAACTCAAAACCATCAAATAACTCCTAAGGAAACAACCCCAAATAATAAAGGTTGAACCTTTACACATTCACTCAAAGTCAACCAAAACGTCAAACTCGAGCTCGCACCTCCGAACTCAAACAAAACTCACAAAGTCGTACAACTCATTCAATTACGAGTCCAACCATACAAATTTCACTCGATTCTAACTCTGAATCGATGTTCAAAACTCAAAAATTTACTTTAGGAAAGTTTAGACTAAACCCCCCAATTTCTCTTTAAAATTCATAATCCAAATGCCAAAATCGAAGATAGATTTATGAAATATAACCAAAACCAAGTTGAAAATACTTACCCCAATCCATGTGGTAAAATTCCCCTCCAAGATCGCCCAAAACCGAGCTCCAAATCTCAAAATGTGAATAAAAATGACCATGCCCTTGATATATAGCTTCTGCCCAGGCATCTTTGCAGCGTCGCTTCTGCGACTAATTATCTGCTTCTATAGCAACAACTAACCAGCCGGCCTCGCATCTGCGCTCTTTCTGCTTCTGCACCAAAGCTACCCCACTTACGCCTTCGTAGATGTGATGAAATCTCCGCATCTGTGGAATCTTGCCCCAGCTCCAAATTGCACTTCTACGCTATGCCTGCCACATCTTCGGCTTCGCACTTGCGCCTAAATTTCTGCAAGTGCGGTCACATCAGAATCCAGCCAAAACCAGCAGCAACAACCATGTTCCCAAATGATCTGAACCACATCTGAAGCTCACCTGAGTCCCCCGAGACCCCCCTCCGAACATACCTACGAGTCCCAAAAAATAACACGGACCTACTCGAGGCCTTAAATTGCACATAAAAATATCAAAACGTGGAATCGCACCTCAAATCAAATTGAAGAACTTTTGAACTTTTAACTTTTACAATTCGTGTCGAACATATCAAATCAACCTGGAATGAACATAAATTTTGCACACGAGTCCCAAATGATATAACGAATCAATTAAAATTTTCGGTACCACAATCCGAACCCTATATCATCATAGTCAACTCCTGGTCAAACTTATGAGCATTTCAAACCTTCAAATTGCCAACTTTTGCCAAATAGTGCCAAAACATTCTAGAAATATCCAAATGCAAATCCGAGCATACGCCCAAGTCCAAAATCACTATACGGTCCTAATGAAACCATCAAAACTCTGATCCAATGCCAAATACTCATAAGTCAAACTTGATCAACTCTTTCACTTAAAGCTTTTTAGTTGACAATCATTCTTCCAAATCAATCTCGAATTACCTGAAAACCAAAACCGATAACACACGCAAGTCATAATACATCATATGAAGCTACTCAAGAATTCAAACAACTGAACAAAATGTATATGCCCAAAACGACCGGTTGGGTCGTTACATAGAAGCTAAATCAATATTCTAAGAAGCCCTTCCCACGTGAAATAACCTTAGGATGGCTCGAATCTAGATAAAATAATTTAATATTATAAATAAAACCCATAGGAGATGATTCTGAATAATAAAGCTTTGATCTTTCATTAAAAAAAAGTCAAAAAGTCAACCTCGGGCTCGCACCCTGGAACCCGACAAAACTCATAAATTTTGAACACCCTTTCCGATACGAGTCCAATCATACCAATTACATCCAATTCCGACATCAAATCGACCCTCAAATAATCATTTTATTTTTTAGAAAAGTTTTTACTAAAATCCTCAATTTCTACAACGAGATTCCTCAATCAAACACTATAATTGATGTTGGGATCATGAAATAATAACAAATCCGAGTCAAAAGCACTTACCCCAATCCAAATTGTAAAAATGCCCTCCAAAATCGCCTAAAACCAAACTCTCTAACTCAAAATGTTATAAATGAAATTAAGCCCCTCGTTCAAGATGTTTCTATCCAGCCTTTTTGCTTTTGTGGCCCTTCAATCGCATATGCGACTTCGCATCTGCGGAGTATTCATTGCAGATGCGGACTTCACTTAAGTTCCAAAGACTCTACATCTGTGGACCTATCAATCCCCGGCCTATCACTGCATCTGCAGCCATGTAGCCGTTTCTGCAGTCTCGCACTTGTGGACCAACCATCGCAGGTGCCAAAGCACCAGATCTCAGCATAGTTCAGCAATGCAACCAAGTCTCAAAATAGTCAAAACTCAATCCAAAACACACCCGGGGAACCCGGGACCCATCCAATCACACCAACCAATCTCAAAGCATAACATGAACTTATTCGGGGCCTCAAATCACACCAAAGAACATCAAAACTATCAATTGCACCTCAATTCAAGCCTAATGAACTAATCCATATTTCCAAACACCAAACAAGCCTAAATAACTCCGAATCACCTCAAATTTTGCATGCAAGTCTCAAATGACACAACGAACCTATACCAACTCCCGGAACCGTAGTCCGAACCCGGTATCCACTAAGTCAACCCTCGATCAAACATATCAACCTTCCAAACCTTCAACAAAAAGCATCAAATCAGCATATAGACCTCCAAATCTACATCCGGACATATGCCTAAGTCCAAAATTACCATACGAAGCTATTGAAACTAACAAAACACCATTTCATGGTCGTCTACACATATGTCAAACTCCGGTCAACTCTCACAACTTAAGCCTTTAACCAAGGGATCAATCCAAAACTCACCCTAAACCACACCCATCAACCTTGCAAGTCACGTAACCATGAATACACATATGTAAAGCATCAAATATGAAAAATATGGCTAAAACACTTAAAATGATCGGTCAGGTCGTTACAATAGCCTTGCGATTGCATAATATAATTGGGCCAGAGGGAGTATTAAATCAATGGTGAAGGTTGCAATCACATAGGAGCTTTTGGTAGAGCATCGTGATCGCGTGAGGGTGGACGCATTTTCAAAGAGGAGCATGAGGGGCTGAGGCTTTTTTACCTTCGCGGCCGTATGGCTTGAGGTCGCGATCAGGGCTTGGAGGACTGGTGAATCATGATCACATGGGGGATCACGTGATCTCATAGAGGGAATGGCAGAGGCACTTTTGTACATCACGATCTCGGGAGTGATGATCGCTATCAGGAAGAGCATTTTATTGACTGTGATATATTAAGTCCAAATTTCAGGATTTAGCCATTTTCACCATTTTATTATTTTGGAGAATGAGAAGAGTAGATTTTGAAGATGGGTTTCACTACAATCTTGAGGGTAAGTTATTTCTACTTAGTTTTGCTCATAAATCTTGATTCCCAATGGCTTTTTATACCTAAAATATAAACTTTTAAAGTGAAATTTGGGATTTTTGTCTACAACATAATATAATGTAAATTGAGGTTTTGAGTATCCATTTGGACTTGGATTTGAAAACTTAACTCATATTTGGACTCGTGGGGTGACTTAATGGGATCTACCCCTAGACTTGAGTTTTGACCATGTGGGGTCGGGTTAACTATTTTTGACATTTTGAGAATTGATTAAATATTGAAGCTTTGTTATTTGGAATTGATTCTTATGATTTTATTTACCTTATGACGTGCTATTTGGTTAGTTTTGAGCCGGTTGGAGGTGATTTCTATATAAAAGGCGGGTTTGGAGGGTTGATTTGGCTTGCAAAGGTAAGTATCTTACCTAGACTTTATTTGAGGGAATCTACCTTAGGAAATTTGACATTGTTCGATTAATTACCATGTATTGGGAGCATTGTATATATGTGGTGGCGAGCGTACATGCGAGTGCCATTGGTTATTCATGATTGAGGTAGATTTTAGATTACTTTATGATTTGGATTTATATCATATACTATTTATGACTTTTTACTCTTGTGTGACTATGTGAGCTCTCTTAGTCATTCAAGAAACCATGTTCTGGCTTCTTGGTACCTTGTTGACCGTAAATGCCTATTTTTGACAGCATGTTCTACTTGTTCTAGCTATAGTCGCACTGTTCGAATGCGTATATCTTTGCATGTATATCTCTCATATCTATATACATCATTTATATTATTTATAACGCATATGAAAACATTCTACCTATGGAGACTCTTATATGGACTGAGGTTGAGGCACGTGAGTTGTCCATGCGAGATGAGTGTTATTGCACGTGAGTTGTCCGTGCAAGTGATATTGTTATGAGCACTTGAGTTGTCCGTACAGCGCGTCGACTTGTATCCGTCCCTCTGGAGTTAGGGGATTACCTATTTTACCTTGGGCATTGTGTCTGTAGGTTTGTTGGTACTTGGGGGTGTCAGTTGATTGCAGTGATTCCTACTTATGCATAGACATGTTAGACTCATATGCTTGGATATTATAATAATGCTCTGTAATGCATATTTTCTTTATATCATGATTCGATATACCAATATGAGATTTTGATCATTTCTTATCTAAAAGCATGTTATTGTCTTTGTTATTTCTACCTAATCATCTTATGAACTGTTTCTGCAAAATTCTTTTGTTGTATTTGTTTTTGCACTATTCAGGTTATAATAGTAAGCATCAGTTGACCAATCTTACCACTACTTCGCCGAGGTTAGTCCTGATACTTACTTAGTACATTTGTATTCACATTTTGTGCATATTCAAGTTTTGGTACCAACAAAGCTGAGGAGTAGACTTGTAGCTAAGCCATGGACACTCGAGCTAGTGCAGCTTATCTATCTGCAGACCTCAAAGTCACCTTTCCTGTCATGCATTAAAACTATTGTTTATTTTAGACACCAATGTACTTATTTCAGACCATTGAATTTTGACACTCTTAGAGCTCATGTAATCATTGACACTAGTTTTCTAGGGGTTGTATTACTGTCTCGCATATTTGTATTGGTTATAGACTTGTTGATACTATAAATCTCATTTAGACTTTAATGACCTGAGCGGTCGTTTTGAGCTCTAGCATTCGTTCGGTAGTTTGAGGCCTTGATTAGTTTCATATGATGAATTAATACTTACATGTATGGTTGGTTTTCATGTTCGAGGGGTTCAGGATTGATTTGGAAGAGTGATTATTAATTTGGAAGCTTTAAGTTAGAAGCGTTGACCAAGGCTTGATTTTTTAGTAAGCGATCTCGAAATCAGGATTTGATGGTCTCAAAAGGTTCATATGGTGATTTTGGATTTAAGAGTAGGTTTGGATTTGGATTTTGAGGTTCCTAGAAGGTTTTGGCTCTATTTGTCGAACGCTGGCAAGTTGAAGAATTGGAGAGTTCTGAAGTTTGATCGAAGTTGACTTTGGTGTTATCAGACTCTCATTATGATTTTGAGACTTTGGGTAAGTTCATTTAGTTAAATGAAACTTGTGTGAGATGTTTGGCTGTAATCCAGAATGTCTAAGTGTCATTTAGATGCATTCAACAAAGTTTAAATGTTTGAAAGTTAAGATAAGGATTTTGATCTTCGATTCTTGGTTTTGATTTTATTTGAGGTGCTTCTAGCCCTTGGATAAGGTATTTTGACTTGTTGGTATGATCGTATGAGGTCTCTAGGAGCTCGGGTGTGATTTGGGGTGGTTTCAGACCATTTCGGTTGAGTTTTACATTGCTCGTTTCTGGTGTCTCTAATGATCCCTAGACTATAAGACGAGGAGATTTGGAAGAGCAATTTTACTACTACATTGAAGGTAAGGAATTTTTACTTGGATTTGCTCTTATATATCGATTCCCTATTGATTTCTACACCTAAAACTTAATATTTTAACGTGAAATTTGAGATTTTTGTCTACAACTTATGAGGGTGTATTTTCGGGATTTGAGGGTAGATTTGGACTCAATTTTTGAATCTAATAATATATTTGTACTCGAAGAATTATGGGTAGCCGGAATCTACCCCTTGACTCGAGTTTTTGATTAAAGATTAAACATTTATTGTTTGGAGTTTATTCCTATGGTTTTGCTTGACGTTATTGAGTTAATCTTTACTAGATTCAAGTCGTTTGATGTTGTATTTGAGAAGAAAATGTGGTTGTTGTTGATTGAAGCTTACCGGGTGGAGGTAAGTCTCTTGTCTATCATTGTAAGAGATAATTCTCCTATCTATTTGCTACTTGCTACTTGATTTAGGTTTTTCACATATCTGAGGTGACGAGCGTATATGTGTGACTAGGTTGTGACCATAGCCTGTTAGAGTTAGGCTTATATCATGCCCTATTGAGACTTTATTAATTTTTGTCCATGTTTCAATGATTCTATGACTATGTGACGAATATTAATCATGATTAGAGACCATTCTAGAATTATGACTTATTGTTTGGAACACGACCGACTTGTTTTACCGTGTTGGGCTTTCTACTTCAGCCATATTCAAGCAATTGCCTTACTTGACTTAAGATTTAGTGATTATTGTCTCTTGTTGCTCATGTTTGATATCATGATAGGACTTAATAATATTAAATGAACCTGTTGAGCTGTTATGGAAGGTTGAAATTATATGATGAGTCATAGCCATCTCTTATTCATGTTAATGTTCATCTGCATCTTGTTATATTGCTCTGGCACATCTTATTTACATTATCTCATATGCATATATGTGTTGGGGAGTTTGATTGGCACCAAGGACATTGTAAGAGAATATTAGATATTGATTATTGATGATATTAAACGTGGATGGGTTTGCACACTGCAACAATGCTTGGATATAGTACCGTCCCCCGGATTCAGGTGATTACTCATATTACTTTGGGCTATGTGAGCACATGCACCGTGATTGGTGCTTGATTTGGACACTTGGCCAGTGTCAGACATATAGATTTGTGCTATGAGATATTGAGAGTAGATCATGAGCATGCATTTGCAACTTAGCCTCATGTAATGGCTTATATATTAGCGATGATCGGCTCATATCATGGTTATGAAAAACAATTAAGATAATTGATATTGTGCTTTATTGTTTTGTCTGAAAAGCATGACTAAATTCCCAATTTGCTGTGCCTTTACCTTTATGCCTATTTGACGATATCATGCCTAATCTATTTTTCTAAATTTCTTACATTGGATCACTGAATTGTAGTAGGTGTCAGTGTCCACCTCTCGCCACTACTTCTTCGAGGCTAGACTTGATACTTACTAAGTACCATAATTTTGTACTAATACTACACTTTTGCTTATTTTTGTGTAGGTTCTGAGACTGGTATTATTGGTACCCCCTGAGCTGAGTAGGAGTATTATATTGAAGATTTCACGGTAAGCTGCTTATTTGCTCTGATCCGCAGCACATAGAGTCCACCTTCCGTACTTATCTACTTCTATTTGTGTATTGCTTTTTCAGAACATATGTTATTGTTCAGTTGAAAGTAGTTACTCTTTTTAAATGTTTGTGATGTAGTGACACATGATTTGGGCATTTATTATACAATTGTGGTCGTGTTTGGACCATGTCTTTGATTTTGTACTTATATTATTGATTTGAAACTTATTTCGCATTGTTAATTATATCATGAATCATCTAATGGCTGAATAATTGAATTATGTGATGTTGATTGAGTGTTGGCTTGCCTAGCTAGCGGGTTAGATATCATCACGGCCTTTAGGGTTTTTTGGGTCATAACATAGACTTATCATAATGCTTCCTTTCTGTTGTTCATTCCATAGTTGTGTGATTGGTTCGCCTAGCAGGTATGATAGGTGCCATTAAGATCGTTGGTGGAATTTTGGGTCGTGAGGCATTTTCTTTTTGTGGGTCTAGATTTACCTTGTATTGACTGTTTTATACTCTACCAATAGCGGCGATGCTATCACAATAAATTAAAATAGGAGAAAATGGTTTTTCAAAATAAGAAATTTGAAAAATAATAAATTTCTCAACCAATTTGCTTCTTCACTAGCTAAAGCAATTAGTCCAGCCTCCAAGGTAGAGTTAACAATTGTTGTTTGCTTTTTTGATTTATATTAAATTGCACCACCTATGAAAGTAAAAATATAACTAGTAGTAGAACATGAATCACCAAATAAAGTATTTCAATCTGCAGTACAAAAGTCTTCGATTACAATAGAATATGTTTTTATAAAAAAAGCCATAGGTTATTGTACCAAGTAAATACCTCATAACTCTCATTATTGAATGCTAATGTCCATACTTGGCTTGCTTGTGACCTTCTAAGTGCTCCTACTGAATATGAAATATCTGGCCGAGTGCAATCCGTCAAATATCTCAAGCTTCTAACAAATCTAGAAATATTCTTTTGATTTATCACATGGCTGTTACTTTGCATAGGAAATAAGTGAACACCTGAATTAAAAAGAGTCATATTATACTTACAATCAAAAGAATTATATTTCTTTATGATTTTCTCAATATAATATGACCGGTCATGAAAAATTCCATCACATGTTTTAGTAATTTTTATTCCAAGAATAAAATTTGCCTCACTCAAATCTTTCAGGTAAAAATATCTACTAAGCATAATTTTAGTTTCTCCAATAACATTCATATTAGAGACAACTTGTAACGAACTAACTAGTCATTTTGAGAATTGATGTCCCCTTCAGTAGCTTAAGGTCCCGAGCAGTTTTATAATGTGCATTATGACTTGTGTGTATGGTCGAGTTTGGTTTTCGGACGATACGGGATTAAATTAAAAGAACAATTCTTATTTTTTGAAGCTTAAGTGAAAAGAGTTGACCAAAATTAATTTTTGTGCAAACGACTCCAGAATAGAGTTTTAATGGTTCTAATAGCTCTGTATGATGATTTTGGACTTAGAAGTGTATCCAGATATTTATTTGAAAGTTCGTAGTTGATTTTGGCTTGAAATGACGAAAGTTGGAAATTGAAGGTTTGGAAGTTTGACCGGGAGTTAACTTTATTAATTGGAATCCGATTCTGAAAATTCGAATAGGTCTGCTATGTCATTTATGAATTGTGTGCAACATTTGAGGTCAATTGGACTTGAGTTGATACGTGTCGGCATCGAATGAAGAAGTTGGAATTCGATAGTTTCGTTTAAGCGTGAATTGGGGTGTGATTCGTATTTTTAATATTGTTTGATGAGATTTGAGGCATCACCTAAGTTTGTATGATGTTTTAGGATTTGTTGATATATTTGGTTGAGGTCCCGAGGTCCTCGGGTGGATTTCGGATGGTTAACGGAATTTAATTATATTTCTAGAATGTTTTGATGTAGTTTCTTCAAGAATAAGTGGTATAATATTAAGAAAATAATCTCCAAATTTAGTTTTGATTAAAGCATTATATCCATATTGAAACTTTGGAGCCATAGAAAAAAGAATCGTCAAATTCGGACATCGTATGAGAGAGTTATGCCCATTTCTGTGTCGGAAAATATTTTCCGTCGTCATCAGCATCCAGGGTAGCGTGGGGCACTATCCCTGGCATTGGGACTTCTGGAGTTCTGGAAACGGTGCCATAGGCAGCACCCCACGCCACCTGTGGCACTACAAACAGCAGAGGCTCTATAAACGAGGGTTTTCTGCCAGTTTTGACAAAAATAGAGTTGGGGAGCTCGGTTTGGGCGATTTTCAGAGGCAAATTTCACTACACAACTTTATGTAAGTATTCTTGACTCCCTTGTAATTATATTTTATGAATCTATGGTTATATTCGTCGTTTAATTCGAGTTTTGATGGAAGAAATTGAGATTTTTGCAAAGTCTTTCAAAAAGGAAAATTTTAGATTTGGAGGTCGATTCGTTATCGGAATTTGATAAAATTGGTATAGTTGAACTCGTATCGGAATGAGTGTTCGGATTTCGTAAACATTTTGTCGGGTTCCGAGAGGCAGGCACAGCATTGACTTTTGGTTGACTTTTTAATGTGAAATTTTAAGTCGGCGTTTTATTAACCGGAATTGTTTCCGATGAATTTTAATGAAGTTCTACAATCAATTTAGATAGATTTGAGCTGTCCGGAGGTCAATTCAAGTAAGAAGGATATTTTGAAATATCGGCCTAACTACAAAAAGGTAAGTATTTTTCCTAACCTTGAGTGGGAGAACTACCCCTTAGTCATTGAGTCATGTGAAAATTGTGTGATTGGAAGTCGTGAACGCGAGGTGACGAGTACATACTCGGGCTTATATGTGCAAATTTTATTGGTTTAAAGTCTTAGACACTTTTATGTATTAAATTAGATAATTGTTGGTCTTTAGTAAGTCCTTGAATTGTCATGCCTCATTCCTTGTTTGCCGAGTTTGTATTTTATATGATAATTTGGTGCGATTGTCACTTGAATTTTTATGTGAATTCTGTATGTTTGTTGATTTGATATTTTCTTGGAATTAAATTCATTATCGATTCCTTATCTGCAAATAATTATTAAATAAGTTTAAAATGAGGCATTAATATATATTTATTAAAATTTGGATTAAAGAAGGTGCTGTCCTATGCTGAGTTATTTTTCCATCTCTGTAGTTGTTTTGAGATTTTATATACGTTGTGTGGAGCCTTGGACTATTTGTTGAGAAATTTATTGATCTTGTTATATCTTTAGAATTGGTTGTGGCCTATGGAAAAATTGTGATATGAATGTTGTATTGTGTTATCATGATAATATTCTGCGTAAATTGTTATATGATTGGAGTTTTTATTATGAGGACATAAGGGTGACATTCTACTGTTGACATTATGTGGGCATAAGGATGGCATTTCACCGTGCTTATGTGTGTTAGGATATTATCTGGGTAGAGCGATAAGGGTGGCTATTATACGGAGCGATAAGGGTGGTAATAGGAGCGATAAGGGTGGTAATAGGAGCGATAAGGGTTGCTATAGGAGCGATAAAAGTAGCTATTGGTATTGTCATGGTAGAGGAATAAGGGTGGCTATTATTATGGAGTGATACGGGTGGCTATAGGAGAGATAAGGGTGGCTATTGTCAGGGATAATATGTGATGATGTGGGATTATTGTGTTGGTGATTTTTGTGATGTTGTGATTTTTTTTATGTTTATTTTATCTCTTGTGCAACTTGTCTTGTTGTTTCGGTAAAATTGATAATAGTCTAATTCATGTTAAAATTGTGAGAACGTGGCTATTGTCGGACGGTTGTATATTATTGGCACGTGTATTGTCCGTGCAGATGTGATATGAAATGTGGGCATGAGGTGCCGGAAAAATATGATGATTTAATTATTGGCACGTGAGTTGTCCATGCGGTTATGAAAGAAATATTGGCACGAGGTGCCGGGAAAAATATGATGATTTTATTATTGGCACGTGAGTTGTCCGTGCGGTTGTGATAGCAATATGAGCACGAGGTGCCGTGAAAATATGAAAGTGGGGTGAGACCCGTGTTACGAAAAATATGAAAATGGGCTGAGACCCATAGTTTTTGATTATGAAATGAGGTGTAACATGGTGACTTTTATTTGAAAGAATTATATTCAAAATATTTATTTGAAAGAATTATATTCGAAAAATATGTATTTGAAAGAATTATATTTGAAAGATATTTATTTGAAGGAAGTATATTCGAAATATATTTATTGGAAGGGATTATACTCTAAAATATTTTATTTCAAAAACTTATAGATGAAAGATGTATATTTTGAAGGACTTGATTATTGGTTGTACTTGTGTTCATTATTTGTTTGAGCAATATTTATGGTGTTTTTGCCGCCTTGCTGTTTATATCACTATTGATTATTGTTGCTATCACTGCTATTTATTTTTTATTATTTTTGTATACTATATTGCACAGGTTATTAGACTAGTGAGTGTCTTGACTGTACCTCATCACTACACCACCGAGGTTAGTCTTGATACTTACTGAGTACCGACTGTGGTGTACTCATACTATACTTCTGCACATTTTTGTGTAGAGCCAGGTATTGGAGATATTGGATTCGGATAGAGGTTAGAGTGTGATCGCAAGGATTTAAGGTAGAGCTGCTTGGTCGTCGCAGTCCCTTGGAGCCTTTCCATTTTATTGTACTGTCAACTTTTATTCGAATAGTATTGTATATTCGATTCTTGAGATCATTGCATGTATTCAGTTAGAGTTTGTGACTAAGTATTACAAGTCTTGGGAGGTTGTTATGAATATTTCCTTTGTTAGTTTTGATACTTGTATTGAATTCAAAAAAGGGGCTTGAATTGCTATTATAGTCGGCTTACCTAGTATTAGAGACTAGGTTCCATCAAGACGCCTATGGTGGGATTTTGGGTCGTGACACAACTATAAAAAAAATCATAAACATAGAGCTAAACAATAACATATGAATTATTCCAAAACTTATGATAGATGCACTTATCACACTCGTTTATTATAAATTTATTTTCAATCATGAACGAATCAAACTTTTCATGCCACCACTTAGGTTCATGTTTCAAGTCATATAGGAATTTAGTAAGTTTACACACTTTGCTTTCTTGGCCTGCTTTAACAAAACCCTCGGGTTGTTCCATATAAATTTTTTCATTTAGGTCCCATTTAAAAAAGCAGTCTTCACATCCATTTAATGAATGTGCAAATTAAAAGTTACAGCAATAGCAATTGAAATTCAAATGGACGTAATTTTAGTTACCGGTGAAAAGGTATCAACCAATTTTAGGCCTTCTAGTTGCTTAAAACCCTTAGCAACTAGTCTAGCGCCTTGTATTTATCTACATATCCATTTAGTTTTAAATTTTTCCTTAAGACCCATTTGCACATAATTGTTATACAATCCAGTAGTAAATCAACTAATTTTTAAGTTTTATTAGAAATTAGTGATTCTATTTCGTCATTTATAGCCTCTTTCCAAGAATTAACATCACATGATGACAAAATTTCTTGTAAAGTAAGAGAGTCATTTTCCAACATTAAAACATAAAAAGCAGAATCAAAATCTTCTCCTACTTTATCCCTTTTACTTCTTCTTAACTCAAAATCTTAATTTTTTTCATTTTTAAAAATAAAAGTTGAAGAACTAGGTAGTGAAAAAATATTTTCTTATTATTTTGACCCGTGCTTTTTTATGGAATCAAATAAAAATTTATTTTCATGAAAAATAATATCACCTGATTCTATAGTTATATTATGTTCAAGATTTAAAAATTTATAGGTTATACTATTAGAAGCATAACCCAGAAAAGAAAAAGTGGTAACTTATTTTTATCCAATTTTGTGATTTAAGGATCCATTAGTATAACATAGACTAAATAATCCCAAACTCTACGATATTTCAAATTTGGATTGTGATCTTTCCACAACTCAAATAGTATTATTTTTGTTTTCTTGTGAGGTGCCCCATCCATATATAAGATGCAGTAAAAATAGATTCACCCTATAAATCTAAATGTGCGTTTAACTGAATAAGCATGACATTAGTAAACTCACTCTGAAACTGCCTGGACTGTTAAACTGCCTGGGCTCTATAGTCTCAACCTCAGAACCATCGGGTGATACAGTATAAAACTAGCAACAAAACATATTTTAAGAATAGGCTAGTATGAATAAGTTCAACATAACACTATTTAGCCTATCATTTAGGCTAAATGAATATCTGAATTATAATAAACTAAATAAATTAAATAGTACCTGAGACTGCCGAGGTTGTGGCCAAATGACCTTTTCTGATTTTATTTCCAATAAAAAGTTAATACAAAAGTGTTTTTACAGAGAAAGAGAGTTCCACAAAATCTGGCTGAAGAAAAGCATGCCTCTTCACTAAGAGGGGGAGATCCTTATATAATGGATCTATCTAAAGCAAACAAAACTCTAAACAGTGGAATGGCAGACAAAATAATTACATTGTGGCTGACAAGATAAAAAGTAAAAGCTAAAATAAAAGCAAAAAGAACACATGGACAATTAACTTTATAAAAGTAGATTCCCGACAGTCTATCATGAAGGGCTCAGCTATTTTATTAAAAGTTATTTTTTATCTTTATAACCCCAATAATTTAACAGTGGGACATTCAAGCTTTGTTTTTTCCCTTATTGCTTTTGTTGGAAGATTCTTCCACAACCTCTTTGAATTGTTGTAGAAACTTTTCTACTTCTTCGAGGTCCACATAATTATTATCTTCTTCTTCTTGAGATTCTCCTGCTATGACTACTTTATCTTTCATGATATGACCTTTGGATTCCATAGAGATATCATCTGGTTTCTCTATCTACAGATTTTTCATTAAATCTTTTTTAACCTCCTTCATGTATGAAGCTAGTATTTCTGATTTGCTCATAGTACCTTTCTTCATTTGAAGTTATGTGGTTATTTGCTTGAAAGGACTTAAATCCTCCAAAATCTTGACATTAGACTCTTTTTGCCTATTGTATTCATCAATTTTTTTGGATATTATCCAAAATTTCCTGGCTATATAATTTTCCCTGCTGGTCTGTTTTGAGTAATTTACTCCAAAACTTGGTATAAGAAATTCTATTTAGGCATAGGAACCCTTCTGCTGTATAACTGTCTTCTACATCCCATTTCATTATCCAAGGGATAGAGAATTCTATAAAAAATTACATAGTAGTCATTCCTTTAAAGAAGATGTCTTCTTTCTATAGATCAATAATCTTGGGAGATATATATACCCATTGAGTATATAAACTCTTAAATTATTCTGGAAGGATTTTGTAAAGACCCGGCTGGTTATTTCGAGAGTTATAGCCCCGTTTCTCCCACTTCTACTTCTATTGTGCTTTATAGCTGTATTATGTCTTACCGGGTTGGTTGGTTCGGGTCCGGAGTGGTTTTGAGGTGAATTGAGATACTTAGTCTCTTAATTGGAAGTTTAAGTTGGAAAAGTCGACCGGATGTTGACTTGTGGAAAAACGACCTCGGATTTGAATTTGTATGGGTCTGTTAGCTCTGGTAGGTGATTTTGGACTTAGAAGCATGTCCAGAATATGATTTGGAGGTCCGTAGTAGAATTAGACATGAATTGGCGAAAGTTAAATTTTTGGAGATTTTGGCCGGCAGTGGAAATTTTGATATCGGGGTCGATTGGATTTCCGGAAGTTGGAATAAGTTCGTGGTGTTATTTTTGACTTGTGTGTAAAATTTTAAGTCAATAGGACGTGGCTTGGTAGGTTTCGGTGTCGTTTGTAGAATTTGAAAGTTTGGAAGTTGTTTAGGCTTGAATCTGGGTGTAATTGGTGTTTGGATGTTGTCTTGAGTGATTCGAAGGTTCGACTAAGTTCGCATGGGGTTATATGACTTGTTGGTATGATTGGTTGAGGTCCCGGAGGCCTCGGGGTGATTTCGAGTGGTTAACGGCTTGATGAGAGTTGAGGAATTGCAGCTGAAGCTGCTGCTACTGGTGTAACCGCACCTGCGGAGAGGGAACCGTAGGTGCGAGCCCGCAGAAGCGAAGAATGAGCCGCAGATGTGGCTAAGGAGGATCTGGTTAGAGGACGCAGGTGTGATGGCATACCCGCACCTGCGATTGTTACAGAAGCGGATTTAATACTGCAGGTGCCAGTTTGGACCGCAGGTGCGATGCAGTTCCCGCACCCGCAAAGAGCGCAGATGCAATCACTTGATCGTAGGAGCAGAGGCAGAGTTTAGGGATTTTTTTGTAGAAGCAGGGCTTTGCCCACAGATGCGGCTCCGCAGATGCAGAAATGGAGCCGCAGGTGCGAGAAGTCTGGGCAGAACCTGTAAATAGAACAAGTCGAGATTTTTCACCATTTTCATTATTTTTTAGCTCGGATTTTGGGGATTTTGAGAGCGATTTCGGAGTAATCACTGAGGTAAGTTCCTTGTGCCTATTTATCTTCAATAATGGTATTTTTTTCACTGATTTTACACCTAGTTGGTGAGTGTTTGAGGTGAGAGTTGGGAGATTAGGGCTTGGAAATTGGAGAGTGAATTTTGGGGTTTTGCAGGGGCAATTGAGGTCGGAATTGGATAAATTTGGTATGGTTAGACTCGTGAGTGAATGGGATTTCGGGTTTTGTGACTTTCGGATTTTATGACTTTCGTCGGGTTTCGAGACTTAGGCCCGGGAGGGGGGGGGTGAGCCGATTTCGGATTGTGGACTATATTTTAATAGTTTTCTTGTGGAATTGATCCTTTTAGACAATATTGATTATCTCGTACTATTTGTGGCTAGATTCGGGGCATTTGGAGGACGATTCGAGAGGCAAAGGCATTTCGGAGTAGGATTTATGCGCGGTTGAGGTAAGTAACAGTCTTAAATCTGGTTTTAAGGGTATGAAACCCCGAGAATTGGTATGATGTGAACATTTGGAGCTGACACACATGATAGGTGACGGGTGTGTGAGCGTGCACCGTGAGGGATTGTGACTTGGTCCATCCCGTGAGACTGTAAAGTCGAATAGCCATTGTTATTACTTATTATTCCATATCTTTGAGCAATTGTCTGCCTTTCATGTTAGAAACCATGCTTAGGCCATATGATATCACTGTTGGGACCCGCAAAGGTCGTATACTTGTTGAATTGACTGTTAATTGTTGTCTTGTACTCAGTCACAGTGTTACTTGTGGGTTATATCTTTGTTCCCTCTCATTTCTTGTTGATACTTGTTGTATTCTCTTTTTGGGCTGATTATTATGATATTCTGTGGCCTGAGAGGCTGGAGAGGTTAGTGACTGAGATAGGGCCTGAGTGTCGAGCTATGAGCTATGTGAGGGTATATGGATCGGGTTTCACGTCATAACAAGCCTTATGGCTATTGATGGATCAGGTTGCACGTCGCAACGAGCCGTATGGCTCCTTATATCATTGGGTCGGGCTACACGCCGCAACAATATAGCGCTTGGGATGAAACGAGCCCTTCCGGAGTCTGTACATCCTAGTGAGCGCAGGTACCTATTAAGAGTGTGTATTGAGGGCTGAGAGCCGAAAGTATGAACTGTTGAGATGAGTTGAGTGACTGCTGCCTTGAGAGGCTGTAATTGCTTTTATTTATTGTTGCACTTAGTTGCTATCAGATGTTGTTGTGAAATTTCGGGAAGATTCATATCTGTTTTACTTGAGCTCGAACTGAATTGACTTATACCACCGGATTTGAAAGCATGTTCACTCTTTACTGAAAACTTTTGAAATAAAATGTATTATTATAGTTCGTCACTGCTTCTCAGTTCCTTATTTAATTATGTTACTTGCTGAGTTGGTTGTACTCATGCTACACCCTGCACTTCATGTGCAAATCTAGGTGTGTACGGTTCTGACGGTCACTGAGTTCATACGTGAGGTGATTATAGGAGACTTACGAGGTAGCTGCCGGCGTCTGCAATCCTTGTTTCTCCTTTCTTATTATTGTTTCTCTCTTGTATGGGCATTTGGCATAGACTGTAGTCGACTCTGTTTCTAGATTGGTTTTTAGATGCTCATGACTCAGTGATACCCCGATGTCGGGCTATTTTTCCGCACTTATGTTTTATTTGGGTTTTACCCCTATTTTTATGAAAACCTCCAATTATTTTAAATGTTTTAATTCATTTCTGGTAAATTTTGAAAGTGTTTTGGAAAGGTCAGCTTGCCTAGTATCACGATAGGCACCTTCACGACGAGTTAGGTTTTGGGTCGTGACAAGTTAGTATCAGAGCCTAGGTTACATAGGTCTCATGAGTCATGAGCGGGTTTAGTAGAGTCTTGCGGATCGGTACGGAGACGTTTATAATTATCTTCGAGAGGCTGCAAAACCCTTAGGAAACTCCACATTCTTGAATTCTTGTCGTGCGAATCTGTTGATTCTAGTAACTAAACATCTATTATTTCATTCTCTCACAGATAGTGAGGACTCGTACTACTGAGGCAGGATGGATACCCACCAGTACCTCCAGCCAGGGACGCGATCCTACAGACCCACCAGTACTACCAGTACCATCATTCTCTCACAGATGGTGAGGCTGAGGTCGCGGTAGAGGCTGTGATAGGGGTAGAGGTGCAGCCCGCACAACAGCTGGGGCAGTACGTGCAGACCCACCGGTTGCCCCAATTCAGGAGCAGGCACCAGTTGTGGGTGAGCCTGTAGGACCAGCTCAGGCACCACTTATGCCTATTGTGATTCCAGGCCTTCAGGAGGCCTTAGCTCAGATTCTGACCGCGTGTACTAGTCTTGCTCAGGCGGTCTCTGTTCCGGCCGTAGCAACCACTTCTCAGGCCGGGGGAGGCGCTCAGACTCCCACCGCCCGTACACCAGAGCAGGTGGTATAGGGATTCTAGACACCGGGGGCACCACTAGTCCAGCCGGTTGCCGCTGCTCAGGATTATGTGGTTCCTACTATGCCTGAGGATGAGAAGCGTAGATTAGAGAGGTTTGGGAGGCTCCAGCCTCCATCTTTCAGTGGTGTAGAGGGAGAGGATGCACAGGGTTTCTTGGGCAGGTGTTAGAGGATACTCTGTACAATAGGTATTCTAGAGGCCAGTGGGGTCTCGTTCATTACTTTTCAATTCGCTGGGGTTGCCTTCAGTTGGTGGGAGGCTTACGAGAGGCATAGGCCGGTCGGCGCAGGATCCGTTACATGGCAGTAATTCTCCAGTCTATTCTTGGAGAAGTTCGTGTCTCAGTCCCACAGAGAGGAGTTGCGCAGACAGTTTGAGCAGCTTCGTCAGGGTGATATGTATGTGGCGCAGTATGAGATGCGATTCTCGGAGTTGGCCCGTCATGCTATCTGGTTGGTTCCCACAGACAGGGAGAGGATCGGGAGGTTTATAGATGGCCTCACTTATCAGCTGCGATTGCTTATGACCAGAGAGAGAGTGCCTGGTGCTACTTTTGATGAGGTTGTCGACATTGCTCGTCAGATTGAGATGGTTCACAGTCAGGAAAGGGTTGAGAGGGAGGCCAAGAGGCTTCGTGAACAGGGTGGATTTAGCGGTGTTCCTTCTAGGGGGCAGTTCCACCAAGGTAAGGGTCGTCCTTTTAGACATGCTCAGACGGCTCGCCCGATTCACGGTGGTGCATCATCTGGCCATGGTTAACACAGTTATCAGGAGAGCCATTCATCTCTCAGTGCCCTCCCAACTCAGAGTTTGTCTCGTGCTCCATCAGGTCAGGGTTCGTCTATACCAGGTCTTTCTGCCAGTTATCCCAATGCTCGGGGCTCCCTTCAGTCCCAAGCACCAACACCGGGGAGTTGCTATAAGTGTGGGGAGTTTGGCCATATCAGGAGACATTGTCCCCGCCTTACGGGAGGTCCGGCTCAGCAGAGAAGCCAGTCGATGACATCAATACCAGTTTCTTCACCACTCGCTCAGCCAGCTCGGGGTGGAGCCCAGTCAGCTAGGGGTCGCCCGAGAAGGGGAGGCAGATCAGAGGGTGGCCAGGCCCATTTCTATGCCCTCCCTGCCATACCAGATGTCATTGCTTTAGATGCTGTGATTATAGGTATTGTATCAGTTTGCCACAGAGATGCCTCTATATTATTTGACCCTGGATTCACTTATTCATATGTTTCCTCGTATTTCGCTCATTTTTTAGATATGCCCCGTGAGTCTTTAGTTTCATTTGTTTATGTATCTACGTCTGTGGGTGATACTATTATTGTGGACCACGTATATCGGTTATGTATGGTGACTATTGGGGGTCTAAAGACTAGAGTGGATCTTTTGCTGCTCAGTATGGTCAATTTTGATGTGATATTAGGTATGGATTGGTTGTCTCCATGTCATGCTATTCTAGATTGTCACACTAAGACTGTGACGTTAGCAATGCTGGGGTTGCCGAGAGTTTAGTGGAGCGGTTCTATAGACTATGTTCCTAGTAGAGTGATTTCATACTTGAAGGCTCAGCGGATGGTTGAGAAGGGTTGTCTATCCTATTTGGCTTTTGTGAGGGATGTTAGTGCAGAGACTCCTGCTATTTATTCTGTTCCGGCGATGTGTGATTTTCCGAATGTATTTCGTGCAGACCTGTCGAGCATGCCGCTTGCCAGGGATATTGACTTCGGTATTGATTTGGTGCCGGGCACTCATCCCATTTCTATTCCACCGTAGCGTATGTCACCGGCTGAGTTGAAGGAGTTGAAGGAGTAGCTTCAGGAACTCCTTGATAAGGGGTTTATTCAGCCTAGCGTGTCACCTTGGGTTGCACCGGTTCTATTTGTGAAGAAGAAGGATGGTACTATGAGAATGTGCATTGATTACAGACAGTTGAACAAGGTCACAATCAATAACAAGTATCCTTTGCCGCATATTGATGATTGGATTGACCAACTTCAGGGAGTGATGGTGTTCTCCAAGATTGATTTGAGGTCAGGGTATCACCAGCTGAAGATTCGGGATTCGGATATTCTTAAGACAACTTTCAGGACCCGATGTGGCCATTATGAGTTCTTTGTGATGTCTTTTGGGCTGACTAACATCCCAGCAACGTTCATGCATTTTATGAACAATGTGTTTTAGCCTTATTTGAACTCGTTCGTTATTGTATTCATTGATGATATCCTGGTGTACTCTCGTATCCAGTAGGAACATGCCCAACATCTGAGGATTGTGTTATAGAGATTGAGGGAGCAGAAGCTTTATGTAAAGTTCTCCAAGTGTGAGTTTTGGCTCGGTTCAGTGGCGTTCTTGGGGCACGTGGTGTCCAACGAGGGTATTCAGGTGGATCCGAAGAAGATAGAGGTGGTACAGAGTTGGCCCAGACCATCCTCTGCCATGGAGATTAGGAGTTTTTTGGGTTTGGCGGGCTATTACCGTCATTTTGTGGAGGGTTTTTCATCTATTGCATCGCTCTTGACCAAATTGACCCAAAAGGGTGCTCCATTTAGGTGGTCGGATGAGTGCGAGGAGAGCTTTCAGAAGCTCAAGACTGGTTTAACCATGGCTCCAGTTCTAGTTCTACCATCAGCCTCTGGTTCTTACACACTGTATTGTGATGCCTCGCAGATAGGTATTGGAAATGTTCTGATGCAGGAGCGTAAAGTGATTGCTTATGCTTCGAACCAGATGAAGACCCATGAGAAGAACTATCATGTCCATGATCTTGAGTTAGCAGCTATTGTTCACGCCTTGAAGATTTGGCAGCACTATCTTACGGGGTTCATTGTGAGATTTACACTGATCATCAGAGTTTGCAGCATCTGTTCAAACAGAAGGATCTTATCTTGCGTCATCGGAGGTGGTTGGAGCTTCTTAAGGACTATGATATCACCATTTTGTACCATCCCGGGAAGGCCAATGTGGTGGCCGATACCTTGAGTCGCCGGACGGAGAGCTTGGGGAGTTTAGCGTATCTTTTAGCAGCAGAGAGTCCCTTGGCATTGGATGTTCAGGCCTTAGCTAGCCAGCTTGTCGAATTTGGATATTTCAGAGCCGAGTCGGGTATTGGCTTGTATGGTCTCTAGGTCTTCCCTTTATGATCGTATCAGGGAGCGTCAGTATGATGACCCTCATCTGCTCGTCCTCCAGGACAGGGTTCGGCGAGGTCATGCTAGAGATGTGACTATTGGTGATGATGGCTGTTGAGAATATAGGGCCAGATATGTGTGCTCAATGTGGATGGGTTTCAGGAGTTGATTCTTGAGGAGGCCCACAGCTCGCGATATTCCATTCATCCGGGTGCTGCGAAGATGTACTAAGATTTGAGATAGCACTATTGATGGAGGAGGATAAAGAATGATATAGTTGGGTTTGTGGCTCGGTGTCTCGACTATCAGCAGGTTAAATATGAGCATCAGAGACCGGGTGGCTTGCTTCATAGGGTAGAGATCCCAGAGTGGAAGTGGGAGCGGATCACCATGGATTTCCTAGTTGGGCTCCCATGGACTTCGAGGAAGTTTGATGCTATTTGGGTGATTCTGGATCGGCTGACCAAGTCCGTGCACTTCATTCCAGTTGGTACTACTTACTCTTCAGAGCGGTTGGCTGAGATTTACATCCGAGAGATTGTTCGCCTTCATGGTGTCCCAGTTTCTATCATTTCAGATACTGGCACACAGTTTACATCGTAGTTTTGGAGGGCCATGCAGCGAGAGTTGGGTAATCAGGTTGAGTTGAGCACAGCCTTTCACCCTCAGACGGACGGACAGTCCGAGTGCACTATCCAGATATTGGAGGATATGTTACGCGCTTGTGTCATTGATTTTGTGGGTTCATGGGACCAGTTTCTGCCGCTCGCGGAGTTTGCATATAACCACAGTTACCAGTCGAGCATTCAGATGGCTCCATACGAGGCTTTATATGGGAGGCTGTGTAGATCTATAGTGGGATGGTTTGAGTCGGGTAAGGCTAGGCTTTTGGGTACAGACTTGGTCCAGGATGCCTTAGACAAGGTGAAATTGATTCAGGAGCGGCTTCGCATGGTGCAATCTAGGCAGAAGTGCTATGCTGACAGGAAGGTCTGTGATGTGTCTTTCATGGTCGGGGAGAAGGTTCTGCTGAAGGTATCACCCATGAAGGGTGTTATGAGGTTTGGGAAGAGGGGAAAGTTGAGCCTTCGGTTCATTGGGCCTTTTGAGGTACTTCAGAGGATCGGAGATGTGGCTTACAAGCTTGCCTTGCCACCTAGCTTGTCGAGTGTACATCTAGTATTTCATGTTTCTATGATCCAGAAGTATATCGGTGATCCGTCTCATATTTTGGATTTCAGCACGGTTCAGTTGAATGGTGATATGACTTATGATGTGGAGCCGGTGGCCATTTTGGAGCGGCAGGTTCGGAAGTTGAGGTCAAAGGATATAGCTTCAGTGAAGGTGCAGTGGAGAGGTTAGCATGTGAAGGAGGCCACTTGGGAGACCGAGCGGGAGATGCGGAGCAGATATCCACACCTATTTGAGACTCCAGGTATGTTTCTAGACCCGTTCGAGGACGAACGTTTGTTTAAGAGGGGGAGGATGTAACGATCCGACCGGTTGTTTTGAGAGTTATAGCCCTATTTCCCCCATTTATACTTCTTTTGTGCTTTACAACTGTAATATGTCTTAGCGGGTTAGTTGGTTCGGGTCCGGAGTAGTTTTGGAGTGAATTGAGACACTTAGTCTCTTAATTGGAAGCTTAAGTTGGAAAAGTCGACCGGATATCGACTTGTGGGAAAACGACCTCGGATTTGAATTTTTATGGTTATGTTAGCTCCGCTAGGTGATTTTGGACTAAGGAGTGCACCCGGAATGTGCTTTGGAGGTTCGTAGTAGAATTAGGCTTGAATTGGCGAAAGTTGAAATTTTGAAATGAAGTGGGGCTCACCAAGTCAGCTGGGAAGAAGGTGCACTGCTATCACTGATTAATATCT